>JAOUZG010050832.1:65061-127141 GCA_026289955.1 Argiope argentata
CTTGCTACTTTATAAAGATAATTTTTCTGCTTATTTTATTTATATATATATTTCTTTTGTGTATGGATTGTCATTTTAGATATGACTTAGAAAGAATTTACATTTTTTGCGTGATATTTTATTATTTTTTGTGATATATATTTATTATTTATTTGGGTGATATTTTTTGATATTATATTGTGATATTTTTGAGTGCTATATTATAGGTATTTATATGATGCATATGAACTTATTTTCTGCGATGTTATTTGCTTATTATTTTTTCTTTAATGATAATGAATTAACATCCCAGTGGTACCTTTTCCACCAGTGCTGTGTTATTTTTCATGATTTTTGGCATTTTTTTTTTTTCAATTTTATGTATTTATTGTTTAAGATTGGTATTATTTAACATATTATTCTGTTCTACGAAATTAAAAACTAAAACCTATGTATTGTATTTATTATTTCAAAATAAAGTTATGTTACACTTTATAACTTGTAAGCTGTTTCTTCATATATATTTAAGTGATAACGTTTTAATATGTTTTAAAGGAAATGTTTTCTCGCTAAGCAATTGCATAAAGAAAACATCGGTTCTCCAAATGTGTTAAATTGGAATTTGGAAGCATAAGAAAAAAAATATCTTTAAAATAATGCTCTATGAGCAAAATTTTTTATTTCCGCTAGTTAAAGAACCGCCACTGCCCTTTTAAATCAGATGAAACTGCATTTTAAAACTCTATACTTATACTTATTTTAAGAATTCAGCGATGACATTCGTAGTGGAAGGAAGCCCCACTGCGGGGAACGATCCCCCTCCCCGCATCGACGAAAGATTGAGAGTTTTGACAGCAAAGGTCATCCCCGCGGAGGGAATGTAGTGGAGAGCTGGGTATTAATGATTGATTTTCAAACTATCTTAATATAATGTAAACAATAAATATATCATTTAACGATTTAACGGCAAAACACAGAGCAGAACAACGACAGGCAGAGAGACAGAATAAAAGAGTGTAAGGAAACATCTGGGAGTCATTTTCCCCATGGGATTGAATACATATTTTTTTTATCTGGACCCGATCGGCTTAGATAGACTTGAAAAGATAGCTAGACAGTCGGTTTTGAAATATGAAAAACCATAAACCACTGAGACCTATAAAAGCAAATAGGTTTTTTTAAAAAACGAATATGATTTCAGGGCTAAAGACAAAATAATTATTCTTTACAAATCTGAAAGTTTATCTAAAAACTGACTCAATTAATTGTTTCATTTATCATGTTCCATGGATAACATTTGTTAAGGATCCGAAGGCAAAAAAATTGAAATTAAAATATTTTTTCCATTGCAGTTCAGATTATAAGAAACTCAGTTCTATGACAAGAGGAGAGCAGGAACTGAAAAATTGTGTTCAGGATGGAATTTTGTATGTTGTTAGTATACTTTTAGGATATTCCTTCAGTAAAATTTTAAAGTTCAATAGCCAGCAACTTCCATAGTTTATATACATTGTTTATATGCATACATTTTCTCATAGTTTATATACATGCCCTCAAATTTTGAGCATAGTTTATATATACTCTTGTAATTTGTAGCGATAGCTGGAATACTGCCACAAATGCAATCTTCAAAGCACCCCTTCCTATCGGCAAGACCATTATTCAATCCTGCACTCTTTTTCTATCCATTTGCTTCTAAAAATGTTTCAAAATTTACAAATAATTTTAAGAAATATGTTTTTAATTTTTATTGCATCAAAAGTATCCATTCTCTTAATTCTTGAATTTTATTTTAATTTTTAAAAGAAAAATTTTAAATATGGCGGATGTATTTTTTAATAGAAAAATATTTAGTGTTTATGCAGCTTTTAAGATATATATATATATATATATATATAATATATATATATATATAAGATATGTACAAAATATATCTTATCAAGTAGCGATTTGTATATATTTAAAAAATATAAACTGATACATATTTATTTGAACCTTTTTATGAGTAATAAGAAATTTGAATCATTGAAATGAAAATCATGAAATGTGAATAAATTCAAAGACTACAAGAATATAACTAACAAAATAATCTGTGTGGTTATATGTGCTACTTGCCATGGAATAAAGTTTCATTAAATATAAAATTATTTCTCTAGATTCAACATGAAGAAGAAAAATCCCATCTTATTTTAGTAAGCTTTAAAACGAGAAATAATTCTGTTAAAAAATATAGAATATTTCTTACCTTCTTTAAATGAAAGGCGATCTTCAAGATATATATAGCATTTATTTTAAATTTATCAGGTAATTGGAAATTTGTATTCATTGAAATAAAAATCACACAGTATAAAAGAACAATAAATTTAATAAATGTAGGTAAACACACAATAACTTTTTATGAATTTGGAAACAAACTGAAGCAGACAGTTTCATTAAATATAAAGGTAATTTTCTGGATGCACCACCAGCAAAAAAAACCCCTTTTTGTCGTGAATTTACCAAAAAAGAGGCAATTTTTTCTCTCAAAAAAAGTACCTTTTTTTTATGAATCCCCAATACATATGAAAACTTCCAGGTAATACATCCTGTTGCACAATATTAGACAATATTGTGAAAGATATTATATAATTTGATATTCAACAATATTAAAAAATATTGCTAATATTGTTTAAGATCATACAATATTGTACATTATATAGGAGCTACTAGCAATAGATAAATTCTAATTACAAAATATATACCTAAATAAGATAATATATGTAAATTTGCCTGAACAGTTTCTATTGGAAAAAAGTTCATTTTACAAAGTTTTAAACTAATTATATTTTTTTATTCCTCCTGTCAGTTTATTATCCCTGAAATAATGAGGAAGCGAAAATCAAAACTGCTGAAAAGGAACAATCTGTATTTGTTGATACCAACAAATTTCAATGATCTCCAGCGTTCGGAAATTTATATTCTACAATCAGTTTTAAAAATGTATTTTGCTGCTTGTTTGTTTATTTGGTTGATCAAAAAAAATTTAATGGAAAGAAGTTTAATGAAGATCTAAAATCCAAATATTTCACTAGAACGATTTCTGTTATATTGTGCTTGCGAGTACTTGCAAATCAAATGTGATATCACGAATCCGGCAAGTCAAAATACGGATTAAATCTTTACCGTAAATCTTACTTAAAGAAATCTTACAGGAGGAGAAATGACGTTATGTTGTGGTGCTACCTTCATAAGCCAGATAACATCTACGATACGGAAGTTGCCTTTTTGGTATAGTGGTTATGTTACTCGGCTACAGGTCCTAGCGGCGTGGATTCGTATTGCGACCTTCATTCGGTACATTGGGGATCTTGACAACGCAACCTCCCGCAACAGTCGTGGCGCCATCTACGCGCAGCAAAATCGTCAGACTCACTTGACGTAAGCAAGCAAACAAACAAAATGGTCAGACTCACTTGATGTAAGCAAGCAGCAATTCGCCATAACCCTGGGCGCAATACAAATCGTTCGCTTTTCCGCCGACTCACAGGTGGGGTGTACTGTGGCGCTACCTTCATAAGTCAGATAAACATCTACGATACCAAAGTCGAATTTTTGATATAGTGGTTATTTTACTCGGTTCATATCGCGACCTTCATGCGGTACAATGATATTTGTGTCAAAACAAAGCTCACTGAATGGAGTCTGTCAAGCTAGTGTCGATGAATGACATTCATCATGATAATCAATGATTTTCTCTAAAAGAGTTAAATTACAATCTGTAAACTCAATCTTTGTCGAGGTTTTCCATTAATGTTCTTAAGTAAAAATCCAGGGGAATTCTGTAAATGTTGAATGATTATAATATTGCAACATAAAAGTATTTAAAAGTTTTTATCTGTTTATAAATTATAACTATTTTCTGATTTTTTTTTATTTTATAGAAAGTAACTAAACTATAAAGTGAGGGAGAGAAAAAACATTTCAAAATTAAATTTTATTTCATTTTCGGACCTAACGGCATAATTTAGCATCAGTAATTCAATATATATAATCAAAACTTAAGACAAAGGGAAAATATTATTTCTAACATGATCTATCTGAAATTGTTATTCAACATCTACAAATGACAAAGGGAAGATAAATCCTCACAAAATACTTTAGTGGAACTATCTTTTTTAGTATTAATATGCAAGAAAATATTTATTTACTCACGCTTTATGGCAACGTGTATTAGAATCAATCAAAATATTAAAATAAGTATTTCATTACAAAAGTACAATCTGTCAATAAAAATACAACATAAATTAAAATGTATTTAAAATCATTAACTTTCATTTCTAGTTTTGTGTTGCAGTAAAGCGTATCATCAGTTATTTTTTTTGTAATAATAGCGGAAGAAGTAGAATAAATTTTTACAAAATATTTTTTTTATTGTAATAGTTTAATTTTTGACAAATATTATTCTATAAGTAAGCAGATGGAAAAGAAAGATAAGAAATTAAAAACTCTATATATCATCCACCATGATAAATAATTACAAAGGAAGAATAAGTACGCATAAAATATTTTAGTGAAACAATCTTTATTCAGTAGCGGTCAAGGACATGATTATGATTATTCAGTAATGTTTTGCTATAAGTATCATAAAAATAAAATAAAACACTCATTAGAAAAATATAATTTTTCTTTAAAGATGCAATTAAAATCATTTTAGAATCATTAATTTTTCTTTCTTGTTTTTCGGAGCTATAAAATTTAGACAATTATTAGCTTTTTTCGCAACATTTTTTCAAAAATTTATTGCTTTTTTTTTTACAAATTTCATTTGATAAGTAAGCAGACTATAACCACTCAAGCATATTTCAAGCTGTTGGAGGTGATGAATAACCTGGAGACATTTTACACTCTTTTTTAGCATGGCGAATAATAAATCTATGAATTAATTCGCAAATCTAACCCCGCTGGTGAATACGGCCGATAAAGTATCATATGATTACGAAACTTATCTATCAACTATCTTTTTAATTAATTTTTTTGACCATTTCTATTAAAAATGTTTATAGTTTCTTTTTTTCAGCAGTATTTACCAAACAAGTGTAGACCTTTTCATTACTCACTAAGATGCTTGGGCAGTTTGAGACAAGTCATGCAAAAGTTACAAAACTTAAATCCATCTTGTTTGCGGCTTTTAAAATTTCAATTTCAAATTCCACATAATTTCCTGTTAATATTCTATATTTTCATTCATATTTCATTAAACTTCGAAAAGCAATTTATTTCGTACTTTTGCATAACCGTGACTACCATTATTATGACATCGCGCCCGCTCTGTGGAATAATTTTTTGGATAGTAGGCGCAATTTTAACAAACTGCGGATAAGGTGAATCACGATACATTCATAAATAAAAGAATGGCTGATAATCCTGCATCTAAGAATTTTAGATATATTATAGAAAACCTTCTAAGTACTGACAACAATGTTAGAGCCAGTGCTGAGGTAAATATCATTAATTATTTCCTTTTGTTTTTTTGAAAATTACTGCACGCCATCATGTGCGACTGAAAGTGGGAAATGTTTTCTTTCTCTTTCTATGAAATCAGATGGATTATCTGTTTGCTGTCATAAAATTTGTGAAAGAAGAATTATGTTTTATTTCATTATCTAATAATTTCGTTTCATACAATGCTTACGTTTATTGTGAAAAAACGTGGGTTCCGATCGCTTTCGTTTTCATTCAACACTTTTTTTTTATAGTTATGTATTGAAAAGTTGGATCTATGAAAAGGGATTTCACGATTGTTACTCTTTTTTTTAATATTATTTAATACTTATATTATTAAATATTATGATACTTGTTTCAGTTATTGGATATAGGTCAAATAGTGAATCACGAAGATATTTTGCACATGCCACTTACATATATGTATATGCATCAATATCTTTTTTTTAAACCGAAAGCAAGTGATTGAAATTAATCCGTTGCTCATTTGCTAGAAATTATATTTACTGTTAAAATAAATTTTTTTTAAGAATTTAGCATTTTGAACAAACAATTTAAATATTTGTTTTTAAAAGTGGTCATACTTAAATGTTAGAAATAATGACATATCTGTAGTTAAAATTGCGAAAAATCCTGAGCCTATCTGAGGATTTACTACAAATGTTGAGTATTGTAAAAAATAGATGATTATTCTGAAAACTTGTTTGAAGGAATATTGTAAATCCAATCGTCAGAATTTTTCCAATAAATCCAATCATCAGATAGATGTAATTTAAAAATGGTTTTTATATAAATTATTGATCTAATTTATATAAAATGGAATTAATATGTTGGAAATGAATATAAATTTAACTGATTCCATTGATTAATTATAATATTTTTTTGGCTCATTATGTATAGTGAAGTATTCATTATTGTTTGGCTGCATGCTATATAATTCAGTGCAATTAAAGCTTTAACAAAAAACAAAACAAAAAAAAAACCTGTTTTTAGAAACATACATTTTTTTGTTAAAAATTGTCATTCTATTTTAGAACATAAATTCCATGCAACTTGCTTATGGAAATATTGAAATGAAAGAAATTAACATATCACTTAGCTTTTAAGTTTCTTAATTTGTTATCAGTTAGCACAAAAAATAAGTTTTATAGTTCGTAATTTAATCTTTGTACATCTTACTACCCTTGGTACTTAGAAAAATACTCTTTTTCTACGCTATGTTCCTGCATAAATTAAAAAAAAAAAGGTCCGCATAGCCTTTGAAGTAGGCCCGCGAATGTTGCAATAAAATAAGATTAATTTAAAATGAAATAAAAAATTTTCAAATAAACTGGGAAAAAATTCTGATACAAAAATGATTCTACATCAGAATAAATAATGTACAGTTGTTCATTAAGTATATTTACTCTTTATTATGCAGCTTTTCAGTTTGTTCCTTTCATAGATACATGCGAGTACGAGTTTTTGTGTTGGAGAAGCTCGCAAACATGAAAAATTTCCGTGCATGAAAATGCAGTATGAGGATCAAATTTAAATCTTGCGTAATGCATTTGATGATTAATTTTCAGATTTTGAAAAGTGCCAAACAAAAATTGATGTACTTTCTTCTCCATTTTCTGTTGATGTAAATTTAGTTTCTAAGAGTATGTAGTTAGCCTTAATTGATTTACAGAATTCCGAATTTTTCAGAAATCAGTTCAAGGGAAAACCGATATTAAAATTTTATGAAGACTTACCCGAGGAATTTTTTTGTTCAAAGCAAAATGCAGTGGCATGTGCAACTTTCTTTAACAGTATTTACATTTTTTTTTATCAAACTTTCTCACTAATGAATTTAAACAAATAAGAAATAGAATAGCAGACGGGAATTTTTTAATATTCTACACATTGCTACAACCAATCCTAAGCTCAACATAAAATCAATAATTTAAAATATTCTGTCCTAGATATCTCACTAACTTTTACTAATTTTGATTATTAATTTTTTCCCTCAAAATTTAAATTCTGTTCTCTGTATAAATACCAAAAAGTTTTCCTCTGTTATTCTATTTCAAGTCTGCTACCTTTTTAGTTATCTTTTTTTTTTGGAGGTAAAGTATTTTAATCATATATATATATATATATATATATATATATATTTCATTTATATATTGCATAATGTGTGCATAAGTAAAGTAATAATTGTAATACATGCATATTGCCACAAAAAAAGTTTTTTTCACGTTTATAACAAGTTTTAACATTCACAAGCTGCTTTGGCCTTCAACATGATCTTTTTTCATATTTTGACCCCCTCTTCCTGAAAAGGTTGTGCATCCCTGTTTTAGAGGAAGCACAAAATTATAATACAGAACAGAGTACATAACTTGAGGGAAAATCCTTAAAAAATCCTTTTCTCAAGAAGTGTAATTCATTTTTTTATTTTATTACAACCATATATTGTTTTGTATATGTTTAATTGGAAGCATGGGCATTAAGGTTAGTTTTCTGAGTGTAATAAGAAAGAAAACCAACAAAAGGGAAGAATTCTAGGAAGGAATCCTGGATGAAATAGATTCAAGTGTGCCAACATTTATTAAAATACTTTTCCGCCTCTTCTTCATTCTTCAACAATGTGTAGTATTGTTCATTGAAACATTGGGAAGGTTATCCTGAAATGTGTCATATTTGTTTCAACTAAAAACATTCATACTTCAGTGGGATTGAAAGATGATGAATTTCTTTTAGTTACGTTTGATTGTTTTTGAAAAATATGCAGAATGGTCCAATGAATGGGAAAATCCGAGTACAGCTGGGTAAGGATGTGCTAGAGATATATTAAACTTGGGAGAATCTGCTGTAAGAATTCTTAACAGTGAAGCCTCTGTAGTCTGTTACACATATGATCATTGTTGTTATTTTGGAGAAATCTCTATAACAGCTTATTAAAAGAATCTTACTGTTGTATACTAAATGGCAATTCTTAGCAGTGTATTATTACATTAGTAATTTGTGTTAAATCTAGTGCTATGTGTAGCACTAGATGAAGCTAAGTTTTGTGATCCTGATTTCTTTCAAAGTGTTTTTTTAACCTTTAGCTTACGGGCAGTACAACAGGTGTACCAAGATTTTTTAAACCTTTCCTTACGGGGTGGTACAACTGTTGTACCAGCAACGAGTTTGAATTTCCTTCCCCCACTTGAACTTCCCGGCGGACCGTAATTGCCTCATAAAACTCCCTTCCATTTTGTGCTTTACCCCCTTAGGGCCAGGAGATTTCGTCCAGCTATAGTTATAATCACTACTGGCGCTAGTGAGTTTTGTGAACCCTGCTTTGCCGACATTTTTTTAAGTAACACTCCTAAGAGATCTCAAATAAGTTTGCATAATTTCATTTATTAGTAGTAGTCGATTGAAAATATTATTCTTTTCCCCAGTTGCTTAATTTTTTAACATTTTAAATCATTAATTCTTTAACTTAATAAAATTTTATAATTTTGTAAAATATGCGTTTATAATTTTATTCGAATAAATTTTTGAATTCAAGAATAAATTTAATTTCTGATAGAATGGTTTAGTGAAGATTATTGGTGTTCTAGATAAATTGTTACATCTTTGATCCCAATTCATCACAGTCCAGGAAAAATAAATTGAACCTAGGATTGGTTTTTTTTCACCTTGTCATTATATTTTACATTGAAAAGTGACAAAACACTGTTTTGTCTTCCAGCTTGCTTCCTCCTCTATGACTGGAACCTCGGACATTAATACTTCCCAGTCATTAACATACAGTTTTAATGCAATATTAATTAAATGACAACTTACAATTTCTTAGCTTTAAAATTTAATGTTTGAACGATATATTCATACTAAAAATAAATTTGAGTTTTGATTTTTAAGCAAGCTGTGAGTTTCATCATTATTTTTCATGATTTATGAAAACGGCTGCTTTTATTATCTATAACATTCATTAAAATTTATAATTCTAATTTTAAAGTATTGGAAGAGGCTCTCAAAATCTATCAAAAATAATAATAAGTAGATTTTTAGGCATTACAAAATCAGGAGAGAAATATTAAAATCTTTATTCCTTCCTTTTAATTCATTGAAAAGTTACTAGACATTTAAAATTTTCCAGAATTATTTGTACTGAAACAAAATAAAGTGACTGCGTAAAAAAGGCAGGAATTCTAGATTTAATTTGAAGCATTTCTGAAAGATAATCTAAATAATGTGCTTGCAAAAATATTTGTAATTAATAACAAATTCTGATCATTTAGAATGCTAGTTTATTTATTAAAGATTTTTTAAAAGTTTTTTTTTTGATAACTATTTCTTAATATGATTTTACAGCAATGAAATCTTATACATCAAATTCTGAATAAAGCATATATAATCTTACTTTGTTTAAATTAACCGTCTTTAATCTGGCAATTATCTACAAATTAATAAATTTTTATGTAGAAAAAAATTTCGTTATAAATTGGTTATTAATCGTTTAGAAAATAGAGCGTACTTTTCAGAATTATTACAATGTTATGACTAATTGAAATTCTCGGAAAAAAATCACAATAAATTATAAGAATCGGCTATATAACAAAGAAATGTTAATAGTGATTTATATTAAAAACCGATCGAAATATGTTAGGAATAAAAATTGTATTCGATTTTATGAGTTCAATACATTAATATTAAAAAATTCAAATCTACAAGATAGCTGATAATCGCCTGCTATTTTGCAGATGCATTTAATTTACAAAATAGCCAAGGATTGTTATCCGTGTTTTGTGCAAAGAAATAAAACTATTTTTAAAAAATCAGGTACAATATTTTTACAGGATTTATAAATCGTTACATTTAATAAAGATAAATGAGTTAGAAGAAAATACAAATTAAAATTCACAATGATGTGCTCAAGCTTTATAAGAATTAAATTGACAGCTTCAGTAAGGCTTGAGAAATTTATTTAATCACAAAAATGATTGAAAAATTGACAACAATTTGATTAATGTGCTAAATAACTGTACTGCAGTTATCCTAATTACAGGTTATTTAATATCATAAAATTTAATTCCTTACTATTTCATGCGGAATTAGTAAACAAATGTTTCAGAAGAAGAAAAAAACTGCGATAAAACGTTATTTCTAGGGGACAGACACAGTAAAACCGCAAAAAAGCAACCTAGTTAAAACGGAGAGGACAGATGACCAATTAACACTACGGGAGGTGGAAGTTGAAGTGCTAAAAAGGGGGAAAGCATCTGTTATCTTTCTTCACTGAATGCCTGCATTCAAAGGAACTTTTCCGAGTTTGGGTTCCTGCAACCTAAAGGTTAAATGTCCTCAGTCATTTGAAAAATTATTCTTTAGACCAGTATGGATAAATTTTAATGTTTTTAATAAAAAATAATTTTTGAAATCTTTTGTTCCTTATGGTTCATATTCTTCCATTTTTTAATAATTTTTTCGAAAATGTCATTTTTTTTGTTTTGTTTTCTAATGAAATTTCTATACTATAATAGAGGTTTGCTCTTATTGACAGAGAAACATGCAACAATAGTTGAAATCAAAATTTGGCAGGAAGTTGCTTTTTGTACATTTAGAGGCCTACAAAAAATAGACATTTCAAAATTTTTATTGGAATTTTAATTTAAAACTATTTTTATATCCTTTTTAAATGGAAAAAATAATAGCTTTTTAGTTATAATAATTTTTTTGAACGAATGAATTTTTTCCCTTTAGCTTTAGTAATTTTTGAAAAATTACTCTTGGAAATAAGTTTCGAACAATGATTTTATTATAATGAAATTTAAAATAATATAGTTTCTTTTAATTGTCGAGTCACAATATTTTACTGTTGTTAATATCGTGATAAAAAGAAAGAAGGGGGAGGGGAAGGGACTTTTTATTTCCATTATTTATTGAAACTAAGTTGTTACAACTTTTGCATTCCTTGCATTCCAAATATGCATTCCTTTTTTCCTGTAATTTTTCTAAAGTTAAAATAAAAGTTTATATATGCATGTATGTATGCATGCCTGTATGTATGTAAGTTAAAAAGTAGTTTTTATTAACTTTTAAAAATGTTAAATATTCCAAAATGCTTTTACAAAATTTAAGAAGTAATGTGATAATTTTTTTTAATATTCTAACTATTTCTGAATGATGATATTTATTCCTATTTAAAAACTCGTTTACAACATGGCATTGCTCTATTGTCAGTTTTGCCAATCTTATAATAGCAACCTTTCTTAGTTCTTAGCTTTCTTTGCTTAGTTCTTAGCTTTATAAGACTGCAACTAAAATTTCTAAATATAGTGAATTAGTGCAGGAGAAAATTTCAACTTTCTGCCCTAGTTATGCTGAATCTTATTTGTTTATGTATGTATATATAAAGATATAATACAAACTGTTTGGTATTGCTATGCTCTTCTATCGATGTCGAAATTTGCAGAAATGATGTATCCATTTCAATAAACAGGCAGTTTCTTAAATTTATGAAATATTGGAAAAGATCACTCACCTTTCTGGTTAATCTTATTAAAAATGGCTTAGATTTTTTTGTCATTAATAGATTTTTAATTTTTATGATAATTTTTAAAAATCTTTCTTAGAGACAAAAAGATAATTTACTATGCAATTGAAGGGAATGTGCAAATTATTGGGCAAATGGACAAATAAATATTAAATTGTAAAGAATAAACATTAAAATTAATTTTTAAAAAATATTCAGTAAATATGCATTATTATAAAACAAAAATAGCATGCTTACAAAATACTCAGGTTTACATATGTATATATGTACAAAGGTATTTAATTTTTTTAGCTATAGTGTTTAAAAATGTTTAATATTTCAAGAATTCCTTATTGTATTTTCTGAAATACTGGATTATTTTAATAATGTTTTTAGTTTAACTTTTCAATTGACTAATTATTGGTAGGACTTTCTAAAATGCACCTTCGTCTGTTAGATCTTTTTGAAAAATGCTACATATTCTAAACCAGATCCTTGCAAATTTCTATAAAGAATTTTCCTCTCCAGTCGCACCAATGAAACCTCCAATCAACTTTTTTCATTTTTGCTGAAATCCACTGGCCTAAAAAATGTCAAAGTATAGTTGTTTGATTGAAGTAAAAATTTGTTGATTTAAAACTTATAACCTCTTATTTCAGGGATGCACAACCTATGACCAGCAAATGTCATTAATAAAATAAAACAATTTAAAATGAAATGAGGGTTTTTCGAGCAAAGAGAAGAAAAATCTGACACGAAAACGATTCTACATCAGAATAAATATTTTACAGTTGTTCATTAAGTTTATTTACTCTATTATGCAGCTTATCAGTTTGTTCCTTTCATAGATACATGCGTGTATGAGTTTTTGTGTTGGAGAAGCTCACAAATATGAAAAATTTCTGTGCATGAAAATGCAGTATGAGGATCAAATTTAAATCTTGCGTAATGCATTTGATGATTAATTTTCAGATTTTGAAAAGTGCCAAACAAAAATTGATGTACTTTCTTCTCCATTTTCTGTTGATGTAAATTTAGTTTCTGAGAGTATGTAGTTAGCCTTAATTGATTTACAGAATTCTGAATTTTTCAGAAATCAGTTCAAAGGAAAACCGATATTAAAATTTTATGAAGACTTACCCGAGGAATTTTTGTGTTCAAAGCAAAATGCAGTGGCATGTGCAACTTTCTTTAGCAGTATTTACATTTTTTTTTATCAAACTTTCTCACTAATGAATTTAAATAAATCAAAAATAAGAAATAGAATAGCAAATGAGAACCTTTCTTCTGTTCTATGTATTGCCATAACCAATCGTAATCTCAACATAGAATCAATAACTACAAATATTCAGTCCCAGTCATCTCATTAATTTTTTCTAATTTTGATAATTTTTTTCTTAAAATTGTTCTCTTTAAAAGTACCAATTATTTTTTTTTCTGTTATTCTATTTCATGTTTGCCACTTTTTTTAGCAGGAATCTCTTTTTTTTTTAAGCTAAAGAATTTTAATCATATCTGTAATGTTTATGTTTTATTCATTTTTTTTTTGCATAATGTATGCACGAGTAAAATAAAGCAATAGTTGTAATTCATGGGTATTGCCATAAAAAAAGTGTTTTCACATTTATAACATGTTTTAACATTAACATGTTACTTTGGCCCTTAACATGATCATTTTTCATATTTTGGCCCCTCATCCTGAAAAGGTTGAGTATCCCTGCCTTATTTAGGTAAAATGTAATGCATTTGGTCAATTTAGAATTTTTATAGAGGCTTACATTAGTTACACCCTGTAGAATACTATTTCTAAGCAAAATATTTCAAGGAGAGTAATGTGAATTGTATTTTTATATAATATGTATAATAGAATTTGCTGAAAATTAAAATCTAAATTGTATTAATCAAGTGAAACAGACTTGGCACTATTTATTGCAGCTGAGAATGAAACAAGGCCAAGAGTTCCGATAGAATATAAGATGCAAATATTTACCGATAGATCATGCCATTATTTTGTTGAATGTAAGCTTTAGTATATGCCAGCAAGAAAAGAAAGAAACCAATCCAATCCTATTCAGTACATAATCAATCCAGACAGATTGTATGGTAATATATCTGGTAATTGAGATGGTTCTTGTAGAGTT
Source organism: Argiope argentata (assembly GCA_026289955.1). Classification (NCBI taxonomy): domain Eukaryota; kingdom Metazoa; phylum Arthropoda; class Arachnida; order Araneae; family Araneidae; genus Argiope; species Argiope argentata. Next base: position 79,156 of record JAOUZG010050832.1, read on the forward strand.
TGTCTCTTAATGGCACATTAAGGTTGGAAGAAATAATAATTATTTTATTCTTGAAAGATAACTCAATAATTTAGATTTACCATTTCGATGCATCATTGTACATTCAGGAGCACTAAGATAATAAAGGATTTGTTACTTTCATGTGAAATTTCTTTCCAAACTATAATGTCTTAAGCTGTTTCATTATGTCTTCATCAGAAAGTATTTGGATAAAAGGCTGTATGTGGTGACCTGTTAATTAGGTAGTCACCATAATTAATGCTAAAGCTGATGCAACCCTCATTTATGAATACATCTGCATTGTATAACATTTGCTTTGAACTATTTCAGAAGAAGCCATACTGGTGGCTCTGACAGTAATTATGAATTAATTGTAAACATGACATTGGAAATTTTTACTGGAAATCATAACTATCTATATTTAAACCCCACTAGTTATAAGAACTTAATTCTTTCTCATTGACATGTTTTGATCTATTCTTTTCTTCTCTTCTGAACTTGCCAATTCTTTATTTCTTTAGTCTACTAGACAATGTTTTTCCATCTTTGCTTCCATGAAAGAATTATTATCAACAATTGCCACAGTTGTGACATCTGATGTATTCTTTTTGACATCAATTTCCTTATTCCATTTATATTGTTTTTCTAAAATGTTATCTAATATTGCTTGCTGATCCAACATGTTTATTAATTATTTGGTGCTTGGCAAAGTATTTCTTACAGTGCTACATAATAATTTTAATTAATATTATTCTGTTGTTCTTGGCCTCTTTTTCTTTGGAGGCATTCCTCATAAATTAGTCGAATGCTTATGTACATTTTAAAGCATTACTTTTTTTTATGGCCAACTTCTTTCATGAATTGCAGTAGTCCATTGCACATTCCACTTTGTTTCTAGTATTCTTACAAGTTAATGTTACAAGAAAAAATAGTTTATTTGTTAATCATTTATGTGGAATTACTCTGACATTAGGATTTTATTTTCTATATCAATGTATTTATAAAAAACAGTTGTAGAAAATTATGGCTTTTATTTAATAAGTGGACAAAAGTAGTTTAATTATTTATAGGCATTAAGAAATTCAAAGAAGAAATAAAAGCAAAATGTTGCATTTTAGTAAAATCTGTTAATTTTTAGAAAGAAATTAAACTTTGAAATGTTACTTTAAGAAAAGGAGGATTGGACTTGAATTTTGAAGAGTAGAGCTATTTATTATAAACTTGTAATGTGTTAATAAGGATTGAGATAAAAATGAATTTTAAATGTAGAAGTATGAAATGAACTTGATCCAAAAAGAAATTTTAACTATTAAGTAATGTAAACTGGCACATAAATATTATTCTGATTTCAAACAACAACATCATTGTTTTTTTTGTTTGGATGCTGTCTTTTATAAAATATAAATCATATTAAAAAATGTCAAATAATATTGATGGGAGATGTACACTTAATTATTATCCTTCCCCTCAACCCAAAATAACTAGCAAAAATATTTGTTGGCTGTTGAAGCATGGTAAATGTGCTACTCTGAATACAACTTATAAAAAGGGGGGGGGGGTAAAATAATTATTTTGAATGTCATGATTAAGAGTCCAGAAAACTTAAAATTAAAGAATATGAAGTTATTGCTGGGTTGAAATTCTTTTGAAACTTAGTTGGAATTAAATTTAAATAAAGCATTTAAATAGAAGTGCCCCAAATATATTGAAAAACAAGGTTGCTTTCTAACATGACAATACTTACTCTCATACTTAGGCACGCTAAGGGAATTTTTGAAGCACTTTGTTACGATTTGTTTTCCTACTTGTCATATTTTTAAGATGATTAATTATGAGTAATCATTTGTTTTGGCTTATGCTAAAGAGCCTATCTTTGGAGCAGTTCGGTCTTGAAAAAATATCAAAAATTTATTTTATCACTGAATTGTTTTGAAAATTGCTTGCAATGTATCCACACTAATCATGGCTTTGTGGCTTAATTCTAAACTATTACAACGTAGTCCCAAAGGAAAAATCTTCCTTATTTTTTACACTTAGACATACTTCCATTAGGGAGTGATAGAGATCCATTAGGGAGTGATAGATATAATTTCTTTTTATAAGCAAAAAAAGTGTCAATAAGTAAAAAAAAAAAATGTTCTCACACTCACTTGTAAGGATATGAAATTACATTCTATTATTTGCAAAATTTGCCAAAAAATTAAAAGACGAATTTATTGACTTGGGCCATTTTCCTTATCTCTGATCAGAGTTTGAGCAAGATTTTAATTTTTTGGGATAATATATATATCATGAAAGATTCTTAAAAGGTAAGAATTGAAAAATAACAACAATTTTATTAACTGGATTTCTTTACTGCAACCAAACCTGGGTGTTGTGAAACTTTGAATTTCATTATTTATGTCCATCAGTGACTCTTCAATTGATCTCGGATCTGTTGATTGATAGATCTTTCTTGAAGTGGACATTAAAATAGTTTAATATTATTTAAAAAGTGTGGTTCAAAGTTTCATAAATAGGTCAATTTTAGTTGGATTAGAAGTTTCTTTTGTTCAAAATGTTATTGCATAAAAAGATATTTTATTAAACATGACTATAACTAAGAGTGCAAATTTATATTTTGTAATTTTTCCGGAAGCACTTATATTCACTTGAACAACATAATATGTAGGCAGTATCAATATGAATGACCCTATTTGAAGCCACCATAATTTTTATGATATATAAGAAAAAAAAATATAGATTAAATTGTATTGGAATCTCAAAGTATCAAAAGGTTATGAAATATCCATCTGTTCACATTTAAAATGTACTTCCTGCTTATCTCTGATACTTATAAAAATGAATGTCTGTTGATCTTCTGAACAGATTTTGAACCTGTAGCTACCAAATTTGGCACAGGTATGCTTTGCCTAATTTTTTATATAAAATTCAATATAAAACTTATCACATTACTCAAATTAATGCTGGTTTTTTTTTAAACAAATTCTGAAAGAAATGTTGCACAAAATTTTAAAGTAAGGGAAGCTCCAACTTTTCAATGATTTTGATGTAAGTTTTGTTCAATGTTATTTTTAATTTTTTATTACTTTGTTTTAATTATGTTCATTAGCAGTCAAGGTAATTCAAGCGAAGCATGTTTCATGCTTCCTGAGGGTAGGAAACATTGGTTGTAAGACTAGGGGTGAGGACATTTTATGATTTATTGTTAGATATTTTTTTCTGCTAGAAAATTTTTGAAGTTTTTAATTGTTATAATGAGCAATTTTGTGTGTGACATGTTAACATTTTGCCCTCAAATTTCTCTTTTTATACACCATTTGAGATGGTGTATTAGTTTAATGTTTTATTATTTATTTTTTAATTTTGGTTGTTATATATACCTACAGAGTGATCAAAAGATGTAGGTTAATTTTTTTGGTGAAATTCAGTTTAAAACAATTATATATTTATTTTTTGGAGCAACGAGTAAGTCCTTGTATTTGGTGAATAACTATACATTGAATTACTTTTTAAAGTGTGAAGGGTTTAAACTGCTGAAAGTAATCTTTCACAATAATTTAATGCCTTGCAGTTTTTTTGGGGAGAATTTATTAAAAAATTTAATCTGAATTCAAATTAAATATTGAAGTGATCTCTCTGTGAACTCGGAATACTACGATAAGAATAGGACAGATAAATATACAATAAATAAATAATTAAATTAGTTTTTTTAAAAAAAAATCTTTTAAGACAGTTTTTTTCTTTTTTGCCCAGTAGAATGTTTTGTAATTTCACATTACAAAAAGGACACTAATTAAAAAAAATTCTTAACAAAAATAATAAACTATTGGTTTTAAAACTAAAATAATTACTTGAAAAGTGCCATTGATTTCTTTTCTGATGAATAGTTAGTAACATGGCCAATTATATATATATATATATTATATGATTCCTTCATATGTCGGTATCCATGGAAGTGATATTGCCGTTTGGCAATACCGTTCCATGGATATCAACATGTGAAGGAATGCACTGTATGCGCACAGAGCTGACTTGGGCTGTAGAAGTTACTTACCTTCCTACAGTTTCTTCCACTTATATAAGAGTTTCAGAGGTTTATTCCCTGTTTTTGGCTAAGATAAATATGACTTGGAGGATTTCACCTAAGCATGACTTGTATGAAGCTGAGTGTCCTGGAGTCTACCTGCACAGCACTTGCCCAGACTGCCTTGTCTAAACTAATGGCTGGATATATTATAAGTTAGACCTCGATAGAAAAAAGATAAGTTACGTGCATTACTACTGTTCGGCATTTGCTTCCGCTTATCACGGTATCAATGGTACTCGTGCCACCATGAGGTAGCTGATGGGTGAGAATGGGAGTATTTTTTCTCTTTTAGTTTGACATGATCTCTTGGGCTTTGTTTAGATGTCTAGGTAGCAACAACAACAAAATAATCATGCGGTTATTCAATTCTGGCTAAGAAATTAATTTCAGAAGCCCATTAGTGGATACTAAGCTAAGCAGAAAGTATAATTTAAAATGGTTACTATGCTTCAAAGAAAATCATTATTGCAAGCTTTTCCTTGATGAGCCGAGTATTCTATGCATGATAATTTTACATGTGAAAGGCAAAGTTTTCAAAAGCAGCAGGAAATGGTAAACGAAAGGAATACCTAGACATTTTGAGAAAGTGTGGTGCATTTTGTTTTAAAAGAAATGAATGAAAAACTAACAATGTAATTTTGCATATACTGTGAATTTTCAAAAAAAGAGGAGGGAAATATATTTTAGTAGTCCTATTCAAAATAAGTTCTGGCATGTGACATTTTTTTGGAAATACATCTGTATATTTGGAGAAATTTTTTAAGTGAAATATTTTTACTGTACTGTATTTTTAATAAAATTTACTGTACTATGTATTTGCTCTTTGAAATTAAGAAAAAAAGTTGCTTAAGAAAAGAAATTTGACTTGGAAGTAAAAAAACTGAAGGGGTGTAACGAAAAGGAGGGATGCGAAAGATTTTTGACTCTTAGCGATGTACAGCAACATTCAGAGGAAAATAAACTTTTACAAGATTTTATAGAACCTGAAACTTTACAATTTAAGTCATTGATAAACTTTTCAATTTAAATTGCTGATAATAATAATGCTTTTCTACCTTTTTCTTGTTTTTATGCAGATTATATCTGTCCTTAAAAGTATTTTTTTGATCTAGTTTGGTGTAAAAATAAGATCAAAATAAAATTTGTATGTATTGATTCATTAATTTATCAATACCAGATAACTCGGGGAGATTTTTCCCATTTTAAATTTGTGTCCAGGATTCAGTATTCTGTCACTATCTTTTTTTTTTTAATTGTGCATATATGGGCATAAAAAAATGTTAAAGCTCAGTTTTTGGAAAAAAACCTGAACTTTTCTTTTATAAATTTTAAATATTATCTTCTTAAAAAGCCTTTAAAATTATAATTTTAAAAATTTGTCAGCATTATTTGGTATTGATAAATTAAGTTTTCTGAATTAATATTAATTTATTATTGATTAATTATGGTTCTTTTTTTGTGATATTTGTGTTAGGGAATAGTAGAAGTCCTTTTCCTGAATGCTGTGTGCAATTCATATTTTAACCCATTTTTCTCCAATATGTCCAGTTTACTGATTATTTAAATCTAGTTTTTGTAACATATATTAATTTTGCTAATTTGTTCTCAAATTTTCAGAATTTTTCTGTATTATTACTTAAAGATTATGTCAACATTCTTAATAAGTGATGAGGCTGGATTATAAATAAAGTTATAACTTTTTTTAGAATTTGCTATATCAGAATATTTCAGTTAAACTAGAAAAAGCTGTTTTTTTAAAACAAAGATAAAAAAATAAGTACATATATTTAAATTTTTCTGTAGAAACTAGGTTTTTTTATAAAACAGTAAAAAATATCCTGTAATTAGAAAATATGTGGATTTAATTATCCATACACTTAATAAATGCATTTTTTTAAAAACTAAAATGCTAAAAAATAATTTTTGCTTTCATTTCTCATTATATACCCTGTTGGTACTTCTGATTTTTTTTTTTTTTAAATTTCAGATACTTTGGTTTCTACTGAAAAAATGTGTAAAAATTCATGATTTTAAATATTTTTATTTGGTCTCTATAGTTGTCATTTGGGATCTTCAATTTTATCTGCTATGTTTCAAAGCCAACAATTTGTGATAACAATCTTCAATTTAAAATTAATTTATTACAAAACTTGGATTTCAAATTATTTATATAAAATGTAATTTTTGCAAAATGTAAATTTTATTGATACAGATGAATCACTAGCCATCAAAGCCACTAATATAGTGTAAACTATTTTCTTTTTAAAAAGAAATAATTTTTGTCTATTTATTCTGAGTATATTCATTTTCCTAATTTCCTCCTGTAAAGCTAGCTTTGGGTGTTCAGATGTAGTATTTGCCTCTGAATTTCATTTATACTTTAATTGTTTGGTCATTGCATTCAATATAGTTATGCAATTGTGCTATCAAGTTTCAAAAGTTCTCATATGAAGAAGTCATTTTATTTTTATGTAATGGCATTTACAATCTGGATATGATGAAAGATGGTCAATCCTTTTTATAATTTTAGTGTATTTTTTTGTTGTCCCATGAGTGTTGAGTTAATTAAATAGTGAAGAAAAGCTCCAAGACTTCTCAGTCTAGGTTTATTATAGACTAGCCGCCTTTGGCGACCAGTCGGTCCACCAGTATTAATGTTCGCAAAAATTTTCATATAATATTTTATGTAGCTGTGTCTCATAACAGGTTTTTCATCAAAAAACTTTATACCAAACAAATTTTGAAAATCATATAATTCATTTAAAGTATTATTTAGTATTATTTTCTTCAAATGTTCTGTTCATTGTGCTATTCATCTTTCTCTTTCTATCCGAGCAATGATTGTCCCGGAATTGATATTTTACTTAAATGGTGGAGAGAAAGGTCTAAAATTCTATGTTTTTATAGAATAATGAGATTCAAATTTTCATAAATGTAAACACACTAAACAAATAAAGACACAATTGGTTTTCAAGAGATGCGAACGTTTAAAAACATCTTGGAAAATGCCGCGCACAGAGGAAATAATATTGAAACACACACATCCTTCTTTTCTTTTCTTTTTTTCTTTTTTTTTCTGTCCTTTTTTTTCTTCACTAATTTTGTTTCTACAAATCCTATTTTCACTTTGTTATTCTTTTTTTTCTTCCCTGTCCAAATTTTATTTTGAACAGGCATAGATTAAATATTCATACAGACTAATAATAAAAGCAGCTGTTTTCTTTCTTTTTTAAACATCCCGTTATCTATAAATGAAAACCAACTGACTTCGCGCATTTCTTTCTAAACAAATCATAATTTATTACTTCCTGCTATCTTACTCAGTTGGATGGGGGAAGGAAATGAAGATTTTTGGCGGGAAAGTAAGAAAAGTGTCGTTTTAACTATTTTCCACGCAGTTTTTTCATTTTTTCTCTCCATAAGAACCATCCTCGTGTCTTAACGAAAATATTAAAATAAAAATTAGCCGAATCGGTCGAGCCGTTCTCTAGTTTTGCGCTTAGCAACGCATTTTGAGAACCATTTTTATTAATATAGATAAAATAATCTGTTTCTTTATTCTGGTTGAACTTAGCAATGTGTAAAAAATTGCTAAGGTTATATTTCTTTTTGGGGGTCATTTATTTGCTTACTTCATTACATAAATTCAATCTGGACATCATATAATAAATTCAATAGTTTTGAACTGGCAAACCATTAAGCTTCTCCGATTATTGTTGTTCAACTAGGTAATGCCAAAATACTTGTTCTTTGAAAAAAAGCTGCTTCAAACTCCTCTGCCTTTGAAAGTAGTAACAATCTTCTGTAAATTGAGAAGAATGAGTAGTTCACTCAAATGTTTAATGTCTTCTGTTTATTTTTCAATCTATGTTTCAGTGTTCAATGATAGCTTATATTTATACCATTATAATGAAAAATATAATAATAAAATTCCTGTTGTAAATTGAGCATACTTTAGACAGATTTATGATTACTTCTTATGATTATGAAAACCCTTCTGTAATTTAGAAAGGATTAAATTAAACAATAAAAAACAATAAATATATGAATAAAAAATAGGAAAAAAATAAATGAAATTGGCTGTGTTATTTAACAACTAACAGTTGCTTTTTCTGTTGTCTAGTCATGAGTGATTGATGGCAAAACTCAATTAATTCGCATATTTTTAAAGATCTATGAAGATAATTAAAGCACTCTTGAAACAGTAGGGCAATTGATTTCAAAAACAGACAGAAAATGAAATTGATTGATTTGACAAATTGTCTGTGCCTAGTGGTGGTTAACCAACATTATAGAGTATTTATAAATATTTTAATTGTGTTAAACTTTTGTATCATTCAAAAGAGCAATAAAACATTCTTAAAAAATTTATAGTTTTATCTATAGCAATAAAATTAGCATCATAAAGTTTATTTCCTCTAATATGGTCACTAGTTGCAATGTTAAAGAAGTCTATTTTGTTGTGTATTTGTATTTTCGCAATTTGTTTTTTTTTTGTTTGTAATTCGTTATTTTGATTTATTGTGAAATTCCTTCTGTAAAAGTTTTCTTGAATGAAGGATTTTCATCTGTTCCAGCATCTGTGTCCATAGAACAGATCAAGTAATATGCAAAGTCTTGATTTTTTTTTTTTTTTTTTTTTTTTTTTTTGTATAATCACATTACTTGTGCAGTGTCATAAAGAAATCATTTGGCAATGAGCAATTTTTTTTTTATAAGAATTGATTTGAAAAAAGAAAAGATAAAATACAGAGCAAGTACAATACCAAAAGTGTGTTAAAAAGAAAATTAGCAAAATTTTCAAATTGATTTTCATGTAAATTTTGAAATTTAGTTTTAAAGATAAGATTTTATTTCAAGGGGGGGGGGACGAGTTACAATGAATGATATGATTATTTAGGGAATTTCATTCAATTTTACTAATCATAAATAATTATAACTCTTCATATGGTCAAATATATAAACTGTATTTTGTAACCAATTAGATTTTACATGATATTAATATAAACATTTTTGATAATAATGATGTTAGATAATTGAATAAATTGTAGTATTAACAAGTAATATCAGCTTTACTGATTGTGCCAATCATCTGCATTTATTAATATTTCACAAATGCACTGAGTGATTAGAAGCAGTTGTCTTTCAGAGATTGTAAACATAAGCATACTAAAAGCTAAAAATGCCATAACTGGCCTACTTATTATTTTGGAATCTTAGTCTGGACTCTGATCATGAATGATTTCAATGGCAATTTTTTAATATTACAGGTTTCTTATGTATATACTTGATATTTTATAGCAGTATTATCTTTGAAGTATTAAAGTTACCTGCTTCAGATTTTGGATACTTAGTTATTACTCATCTAGACAAACCTGCAATGATTGGTATTTTATATATGAAAGCTTGTAACGAATTCTTGCCATTGAGTTTGAAATACTCAATATTGGTTTTTGGTTCAGTTGTCAATTTTGGATGTATTAGTTTGCACATTCTTAAGAAATAGCATCTGAATTATTCCATACAATTATGTGGACTAGATGCTTTAGATTGCATCTTAATTTTATGTTCAATTTTAAGACATTTAATTTACGGACCTTTTTTATGTCATTATTTCTGATTTTCATGGAATAAATTCTACTGCTTAGTGGAGGAAAATATATGTATATTTTCTGGAAAGATTTTAAGTATATTTAATATTTTTGCTGAGCTGTAATGATCTATTTTAACATAATTGTAGTAAGTGCACTGTTCTTTCTTTTAATGTTGTCAATTGCTTTTTTTTTTCTTTCTGAATGTTTATTATTTTCGATAAAGTAATGTTTCAAACTATATGCTGAAAAAAAATGTCTTTTTTCTCATTTATGAAATTTTTTTAATTAACTGTGCTAATGGATAAATATTTGATAATACTGAGTTACCATTTGAAAATATAAATTTTAGTGAATATTTTTGAATTTTTTTCAAAATAGTGAGTTATTTAATGTAGAGGAATCATGCAGTGTTTAATCATTATGATATATATTTAAGAAACATTTTCAATACTTAATTATTCTTTTATTTTTTCCTACTGTTTAGATGCAATATGAAGAAGTTAATGTTTCAGAGAAATTTTTCCTGCTTTTGTCACTTTTAGGGGATGATTCTGTTCAGCTTCAAGTAAGAATAAAATATTTTCCAATAAAATGTGATATATATATATATATATATATATATATATATATATAAACAATTTTAAAAGAAGTATATAATAAATTGCCATTTTCATTATTATTTAGAAAAATACACAAATTCTTCTGCTAATATTGGTTTGTTTTTTATTGTATTTAGTATTTTGTTATATATTTTCTTCAATCTAGAATTTTATTTGTGAGTTTTGTCTTTTTTCCTAATTGTCATCTGTTTTTTATGCTAAAACTTGATGCCTCTCTTTTACTTTAAAATTGGAATTTTTCGGGTCATAAAACAGTTTTAGACAATAGTCTCTTTACTGAAAAAAATTCCACTTTTTATTGGAATCCTTGCCGGATGGTGACCGGATTTCTCATCAAGTCATCAAGCCGGATTTCTCACTACAGTATACACACACACACACACACACACACACACACACACACACACACACACACACACACACACACACACACACACACACACACACACACACACACACACTGAAGTGACAAAAGTCATGGGATGACTGTTAATATCGTGTCGGTCCTCCTTTTGCCCGGCGAAGTGCAACAACTCGACGTGTCATGGAGTCCACAAGTCGTTGGAAGTCCTCTGCAGGAATATTGAGCCATGCTGTCTGTATAGACGTCCATAATTGTGAAAGTGTGGATGGTGCAGGAATTTGGGCACGAACGGACCTTTCGATGATGTCCCATAAATGCTCGATGGGATTCATATCCGGTGATCTAGGTGGCCAGATCATGCGCTGGAATTGTCCGGACTGTTCAAGCCAATCGCGAACAGTTCTGGCCCGGTGACATGGCGCATTGTCATCCATAAAAATCCCATCGTTGTGTGGGTACGTGAAGTCCATGAATGGCTGCAAATGATCTGCAGGCAGCTGAACATAACCATTTCCAGTCAATGATCGGTTCAGTTGCACCAGAGGAACGAGTCCATGCCATGTAAAAACAGCCCACACCATTATGCAGCCACCACCAGCTTGAACAGTGCCTTGCTGACAGTTTGGGTCCATGCCTTCGTGGGGTCTGCGCCACGCTCGAACTCTACTATCAGCTCGTAACAACTGAAATCGTGACTCATCTGACCACGTCACGGTTTTCCACTGGTCTAGAGACCAGTCGATATGCTCACGAACCCAGGAGAGTCGCTGCAGGCGATGTCGTGCTGTCAGCAAAGGCACTCGAGTCGGTATTCTGCTGTCATAGCCCAAGGAAGACAAATTTCGCCTCACAGTCCTATCGGACACGTCCCACATTGATTCCTGAAGTTATTTGATGAAGTGTTGCGTGTCTATTAACATTGACCATTCTACACAGACGTCGGCGGTCTCGGTCGTTAAGTGCAGGTGGTCGCCCACTGCGCTGTCCATGATGGGATGGGATGGGATGCCTGAAATTTCATACTCTCGGCACACTCTTGATACTGTGGATCTCGGAATGTTGAATTCACTAACGATATCCGCAATGGAATGACCCATGCGTCTAGCTTCAACTAACATTCCACGTTCAAAGTCTGTTAATTCTCGTCGTGCCGCCATAAATCACGAAAAACCTGTTCACATGAATAACTTGAACACAAATGAAAGCTCTAGAAAACGAACTGCGCTTTTATACTTTTTCGCTGCGATACTACTGCCATCTGTATATTTGCGTATTGCTATCCCATGACTTTTGTCACTTCAGTGTATATGTATGACTTTTAATTTTTGGATCAATATGATGTATTTTAGCTCTTCAGCACTTACAATATGTAAAGTAAATAGATATTAATTTGATCATAAGGTTAAGGCAAATCTGCTATTTCTTTATAATTCAATTTTTTTCTTGTCTCATTCAGTTTATTGGGAATTATGCTTTATGTTTGTTAGAAAATATAAAGTTAGTAGTGTACTTTTTCAGTTGCTCTGTCTGAAATGTCTCTTTTGCTGGATTGCTGGAGTTACTTTTTGCTGGATTGAGATGATTATTCTAAAATGATGCTTAGAAATAGAATTTGATTTTGCATTTTACTAAGTTGTTAAAGAAATCTTTTTGGTTTTAGGACTTTTCCTGTTCTACATAATTTGAAGCAAATCATTAATTATGAATAGATTATGTTGACCATTTGCTATTCATGTGTTTATCTACAATTGATTTTATTTTCTTTTTGTTATAATGTTTTTAGCAAGCAGAATTAGCTGCTGTGCTGTTAAGAAGATTGATTACCAGTGATTTTGATCAAGTGTTCACAAAATTAACTCCAGATATTCAAAATGAAGTAAAGGCTCAACTATTACTTCGATTGCAAGCAGATATAAATCATAATTTACGACGAAAAATTTGTGATGTTGCTGCTGAATTAGCCCGAAATTGTATTGGTAGGTTATGTTTGTATTATAATATATGAAATATTCTTTAGAAATGTTTAGTTTTAAAGAAGAATTTTCATTCTTAAAGTTTCCAGCTGTAACATTTTTTTCCTTCCTTTTCTCTATATGTGAATGATTTCTATTTATTTTCTAGAATTTCTAGGATAAAATTGATTAAACAATAAAAAATCTAATTTGTGCCCTTACAGACAAGCTTGAAAGTAATACTACCATATTAATATTCATGTAATTTCTTTTGTGTGAATTAAACTCAAATTCCTTCATTTTTTAAAAAAAGAAATTGCTTTAAATAGTTTTTGAAATTTATTTTTCTTGAAAAACTCTTGGGAAAAATGCTTAAAAGATATATTTTAAGAATGGATTGCAGTTAAAAATTGGCTTGCCTATTTGAAATAATAGGTATTAGTGGAGAAAAAAAAAATTTCCTGGTTGTTTTTTGTAATATTCAGACCAATTTTAAGGGGATAAGAATTTTCTGAAATTTACTTTTGCAAAGAATTTGTTTTTAAAATGCAAAAATTTTAATGTTAAAGTTAATCAATCTGGAATGGGGGAAAAAGTGACAATGATAAATATGGATATATATTAGTTATGAAATTATGTAAGAGTTTGGAAACAATTTATTTTAAGCCTAGTCTAAATGCATATAAATGCTTTTTTATTGGAAAAGGTTTAATTATATGAAGACCCATATATGTACAATATTTAAATTGCTCAATATTGGGAGATAGTGTTGAAGGAAATTTTCTTTTCCATCCCATACTTGTAAGATTTTATTTGTTCTGGATATATATATATATATATATATATATATATAATAACAATTTTTGAAAAAAGATCCAGATTTTTTTATTGTTAATTGTATGAAAAATGACAAATTTTTGATGTGATTGTTCCATCCCCCATTCATTTTTATGATCATTTTATGCTTTTGTTCTAACCAAAAATTTATTTTCAGCAGAAGACATTGTTCTTCTACGCTGTTGCAAAAATAAATATTAAAATTTGTGAACACATTTAACATTATTTCTTCATATAAAATTAATTTTTAAATATATACATTTAAATTTTAAAAAAATCATCAATAAATACAAAGCATTATTATAAAACTGAACACATCTTATGCTTAGAAACCACTCAGGTTTATTTATGCATGAATGTAAAATGGTGCTTAAAAAGGGCTTAATTCTTGTAGTAGCTTCTCGATATGCACGCTGTAATTGCAAAGTAAAAAACTCTTGACATTTTGAAATCTGTGCATGAGCCCCTAAATGAATAATTTAGGGTTAATATGCATAACTTATGGGAAAAAATATTCGTATAGATGAGCAGAAATTTTTCATAAAATGATTACCTTTGATTTATGCTTTAAATTAACTGTCATCATTTAAACAATTTTAAATTTAAATTAAAATTTTTTCACTTATTAAAAATTACCTTTTAATGATAAATATGTGGAAAAAATGTGTCGAGTATCTTATATCTTTATGAATAAAAGATTTTATATTAGTAACTATACAAATGCAAAATTTAATTTTAGCATTAGAAATTTAGAATTTTGTTAGCTCACAATTTCGAAAAAAATAATGACCTAATTTAATGAAGTGTGGTTTCTTGGAATAACTTGTGATGTAGTTTTGAAACTGGATGAGGAAAATGAATGTTGCTATTATAAATTTTGAGTTTGTTCTCATTTCAGTATATAGATGGCTCCTTATGAAATTTTTAATTAAAAAATTCGTATATGTATGTTAATTTCTTTAGAAGGATACATTTTTAATGATTGTACACTTTTAAGTCTAATTAATTTAATTAATTTTTATTAGACTACAGTATTACAAAAAATAATTTTTTCTTTGTTGAGCCATATTAAAAAAAAAAAAAATTCTTGTTTCTTAATGTTAGAATCTTGCTTGTTATTACCTATTATTTTAAAACTATGAAGAATTTTGGTTATTAAGTTTATAATTTCTCTAACTTGTGCAGTTAAGTTCCTAATTTTATATCTAATAACCTAATTATACATGACTTTCTGCAATAAATGTTATCTCTTTAGATGATGATGGGAATAATCACTGGCCTGAGTTTCTGAAGTATTTGTTTGATTCAGCCATATCGCCTGATCCCTTTTTAAGAGAAATTGCATTGTTGATGTTTGCGTAAGTATATTAATTAAGCTTCATCTTGATGATTAGTTATGTTTTCAGTATTTAAAAAAATATTTGAATGTTATAACATTTCTAATACTCCCTGTCTTAATGCATCTTTTAAAAAATTTGCTAAGAAACTTCTGTAACTTTTTGAGTGAGACATTTTGGATATTTTACTTTCTTATTGTTATTGAGCCAGTGCTAAGTCTGTAAAATACTATTCATTTGAAATTTACTTTTTAAATAATTGTGTTCCTTTTGAATTTTTAATGGCCTGAATCGTATATCAATATGAATTAATACTCTAATTTTCTGTACATATCTATCTCGTTTGCTATTTAATTTTTCAGGTTTGCCATAGCCTCAGAAGAACTGGGAAAATATAGAGATTTTAAAAATGGTCTTTAAAAAAAAAGGAAAATGCATAGCAATTTGAAACTTTCCTTAAATACTGGAAAAAATACAGTTAATTTTAAGTTCCTCAGTTCCTTTTTTATTCTACCTACAAAATTCTGGATAAAATACCTGAATATTAGAAATGAAACAAGTTTGTAATCGTTGAAACGATCCCCTTTATCTACAAGCTACTCCTCGTATTTTTTCTGATTAGATTAATCTTGTTTCGATTTCGGTGACAGTTATTTTCTTTTTTTTGAGATTCCGGGATTGCAGCTAACGAGGATGAGTGAGGTTGCTATAACTGCATTAAAAAACCGAATAAATTTCTTTGGCTGCAATAGCAACATTCATTTTGTAGAATCATCGTGGTGGCATTTTTCCTTACACGTTTACTGAGTGGTTTGTTTATTATTTGAGAAATCGTGAGCTTATTCAGAAAAGATAAGTTCTTTTTTTCTCCCCAAAAACAATAAGATACTCAAAATCCGTGTTTGGTACAGATTTGCTGGATAAAATTATGATTCCTGACTTTGCTTAGGGCCACAATGGCCTGGTGGGAAGGTATCGGCTTCGGAACCTTAGGGTTTCAGGTTCGAGACCCGATTCCACCAATCGTGTAAGCGTGTCTGGTAAACTAAATCCGCTGTGACCAAATGTCCTCCCTCTTATGTGACGGGGAAGTGTCGAGAGGGCGTGCCAGCTTCGGTGATATCCTTGTCAAATGATGGCGATTCAAAAGTAAGAAGTCCGTTTCAAAATAGCTCCAGTACTGCTTTAAAAACGGTCGTTAATGTAACTAAATTAAACCCCGACTATGCTTACTGGTTTAGAAAACTTCCAAAAATTTCGACCTGCCCTCTCCTTAAGAAGACAATATGCTTAAGTAATACGGGGAAATTTGGTATGTTTGAGCATGCCAAAAGAAGAAAACAAGCCAACTTATTCAAAAAAAAAAAAAAAAAAAATGTGCGTGCTTGTTCAAAAAAAGTTATTTAGATTCGATTTGGTATCTAAAAGGGATGCAAGATATGATGATAGGCGAAGTCCAAAAACGTCGAATTTCATGTCCGAAAATAATCCGATTTCGATCAGAAACTGGTGTGAATTCTAAAAGCATTGTTCCAAAGATGGAAATATGTGTGAAAATGGAAGTACTTAAGCTGCATGCATGTTCGTGATAAATGCAGATTGCATGAAATTTTATGAACTTGGCCATTGGAAAAGAAGCAGGCTAGCACTGTGAAATAAAGCTAGTTTTGTTTTGTAAATAAACTAAATGTTGCAAATGGCAATACTTCCTTTTTGCTATTATGTATTTTAACATTTTATGTATATAAATGCTTAATTTGTGCTCTTCATTCTAATTTAATAGAATGGAACAAGAAGAAATTATCTTAAGTTTTTGTTCCTCTAAAATGTGCAATGAAAAATTGCTTCTATATTGATCTTTTTTATTATAGTAAACCTTATTGATATTTTAAAGAGAGCAATCTATTTATTTTTATAGATCGGTTCCTGGAGTGTTTGGAAATCAGCAAGGCAGATATATTGATGTCATACGCCAAATGTTGTCTCAGTGTTTAACTGATGTGCAGTCTGAACAAGTGAGTTTAAAAGAAATATTTCACATGTGATAAAGCTATTCTATATGCTGATATATTTTAAAGTGAATACCATCCTAATTTTGGTTAATTTGGTTTAGATTCAAATTCATATGCTTATCTCTATAGTATCTTCTTTTTTCCTTTATTTTTTTAGGTGCGATATGTTGCTGTCAAAGCTACTTCTAACTTTTTATTAGCTAATGAGAAGGAGGTGCATGTGCTAAAGCAATTTACGGATTGCCTTAATCTGTTGCTTCAGGTAAAATTTTTATAAATATTTTATTACATTTGAATTGCTTAAAGTGTGAACATCAGACCTCATAACCTTTCTAGTATCTTGATTCAGAGTGATATTACAGGAATTGAATTCAAAGAAACCATTAAAAATAAATTCTTAGGAAGTGCTTTAAAACAATTTCTACTAATATTAGTAAGATAAATTTTGCATTTAAAAGTACTCTTTGTAACATTTAAGCAAGTTATACTCATTATATGTGCTAAAGACAAGAATATGCAAATTTCTTTATTAATCATGTATTTGTTAGTTCTTCAGTCAAGCATTGGATTCTAAAGATGGACAGCCAGATGAAATCTTGCGTCACTTAGTTGAATTAGTTGAATCATGCCCGCAAATGTTTCGGGGACAGTTGGATGCTTTGCTTCAATTATGCCTAAAGGTAAGTAATATCTTATCATTAAATATTAAACTTACTCATCATTAAATATTAAAAAGCATATACTGCAGCTGGATGTTAGTTGGATTTAATTTTTAACATTTGTATTAAATAGTTTCAGTTCAGCTGTTTTTTTTCTTCTGTGAGTTATACTTTTACATGAGAACAGAAAATGCAGTTTTTATTGATTTTTGTTACCTATCCAATTTTTATCCAGAATATATTATTTTAAATAATGAATAGACTAAAATAGAAATTTAATAAATGCATATATTTATACTCGCACCTTTCCTATTTCATGTTGACAATTGTAAAGCTTTGTTTGGTTTCTTATTTAGAAGTATTAACTGATATTTATTCTCATAGCCATGCATAATAAACTGGGCCCTAGTATTATTTTTTTTTTCATTGATGTAATGTCTTAAAATTTAAAATAATTCACAAGTGAATTGAGAGAAAATATATCTTCTACTCACACTTGGAACTTAAAAGTCATAATAAAGTGGCAAAAAGAAATTCTTTTACATTGAATATTAAAGTGTTTCTTTTCTGTTCATTTTTTAAACTGTTAAGTACTCAACTTTTTAAATGTAAATAATAACAATAATAAATCTTTAATTGGAACCAATCTCAGAGTGCAGAACAACATTTAACACTTGCAACAAGAAATTCACTGGGGTATATGCTTCTAAACAGTCTGCTGTACCTCTCAGAGAGGCCACAAAAAGTCTCCGATATCTTATAAAAATAGAATAAAGACATCTTTTGAAAGAACCATTTATGACCTAAATTTATCCTCCTGTAATTTGTTTTCCAGCAAACATTCTCAGCCAACATGTTCCGAATATCATTTTTACTTCTGTAACAATTGACTGCTGACATGTGTAGCAAGTCAGATGGTATTTTATCTCAAAAAGAAATCGATGTGCACATCTTACCACTGTAAGTGGTTAAAAAGTCCTTTAGAACTGCTAATATTTCTGTCTATAAAACTCTAATCTTCTCTGAATAAGCTCACGATTTCTCAAATAATAAACAAACCTGTCAGTAAATGTGTCTGGCAAAATGCCACCACGATGATTCCACAAAATGAATGTTGCTATTGCAGCCAAAGAATCAATGAATACAAGTTGTTGTTTATGTGCATCAATAAGTTATTAAATCCTGTAAAAATTTCCTTTTTTCCTTATTAATTATTATTTTTATTATTTTGTAATACATCTGTAAAGTAAATTAAATTTTATTAGCAAAGAACGAATGGCAAGAATACAAAAAGTAACAAAAATTACGATGTTTAAGGGATCATTTCAACTATTAAATAATTTTTAAGAACTTTTAAATTTTTTATATGGTATTTTGAATATATTATAAAATTAAATATAATATTTGTATGTTTTTAATATAAGAGTATCTTTTAATTTTATTTTAAAATTTACTCTTAAAATCTTAAAAATAATCTACCTTTACTAATTCTGACGATCTTTATGACCCATGTAGAAGCAAATGGTGTCATACAATTTTATTATTTCCTTTTGATTATATTTCTTACTAGTTTGCACCATTTCTGTGGTATATTGATACAATAATAATAATAGTAGTAGTTTCAGTCTACTGTAATGCATGGCACTATGTTCGTTTGTAGTTATGTGTATTAAATGAAAGTTACAATGAAACCCGGGTATGTTTTAAATCGAATTTATTATTAAAAAATCCATATGGTTTTTATACCCTTTATTACCACTGAAGCTTTTTATTAAATGTTTATGATAAGCAGCAAAGAAATTCTTGAAGGGGGATATTTGTCATTATTATATTTGTTATTCTTAATATAATAGAAGTTGCAAAGTTATATATGTATTGGGGTGGGGATCTCTTGAATATTGAAATGCCTGTATTTAAATGTAAATAATTGTATCTGATACACATTTTTTTAGGGTATGTCAAGTCAAGATCTTGAAGAGTCATGCCATCATCTCTCTCTAGAAGTTCTTGTAACTATATGTGAATCAGCACCTGCTATGGTTAAAAAACTGGGTGGCAAACATATTCCTACCCTATGTAAGTAGTTTAAAATATTTGATTTTTTTCTTAATTTCCTGTTTCTTAACAGAATATTATTCCCCCCTCCTGCTTTGGGGGGAACTATTGAACAGGGGTGTGACTTTTCCATGATCTGTGGTTGTCCACTTTTTTAGAATCCCTTTCTTCTGTTGGCATTTGAAAGCTGATTGACAAGCTGACATTGTCTGGTGATGGGAACGGCTAGAAAAACAAGCTGAATTTTGATATGGTTGGGGGAAAAATAGTTGCTCCATAAAATGTGTATTTATGAGGGATGGTTTTACTTCTGCTTCAGTCTCAATGTCAGGTTTTGGTGTAGTGAAAGGTTGCAGAAAATCTTAAAAGCATTTGTTGAATGTTCACAAGCATTGCGGAAGATGATGCATGCTGATAATTTGCTGTTGAATCTGCATCAGCAATTGATCCTGTTGGAAGCAATCTTTTTCTGTGACATTATTGGAAGTTTTTTTCTGATTTGGTGTCTAATGTCATTAGTAAGGTAGAAAGAGACTTGTGTGAGTACACAAGTATACTGCCTTTTTATTGCAACCACAGTAGAAGGCAGTGGTTAACTGGAGAGTGGAAGTTAAAATTCTAAGCAGTTTCCACTAGTATCAAAAATAGCATGTGCATGGTCAACTGTTTTCATGAGCTTGAAGATAGTTGAGTTTAACTATCATGAACACATTTGTTATTTCTGAAATAAATAGACTAAGTGTAGAGTCATTTGATTCTATTCAGATTGTGAAGTATGAGCTTATGATGCTAAAGAAATCTGCAATTCATTTTTATTTAAAGAACTAGAAGAAAAAAATGGCAGAAATCTCTGTAAAAGCATGAATTTAGCATCAATGATCCGCAGAACAGGTTAGAAAAAAATTAGTGTGGTTTTTATATTTTAGATTTGTTTTCTCTTGTGTTTAATTTTTTTGGGGGGATAGATATGCTTATAAAGTTGCAGTATAATCTTTTTAATACATCTAACTGCAGTTAAAATGATTTTACAAATATAATAAGGCCTTTTAGGCATATTTTTTTCATTAAAATTGCCTTAAATTTCCTTTCAAATAATTTAGCTACAATATTTGTAAAACCTTCTACAATTACTGGCTGTATTCTTTGTTTATATTAAATTGGGTTTCGCTCTTCATAAAGAATTTCTTTGTAAAACATAGTTCTATATTTAAAAGTACCATGTTAATATGTTAATATTTGGTCTTATTTTTAATCTAAAAGTGTTGACAAAGTGCATTTTTTTAAAGGTTAAATTTGATTACTCACTCTGGAGGAGTATGTGTAAGCACTGAAGATATCTAAAATAGATTCAGAAAAATAGAAAACCAAAACATAATTCAGGGAGCATGCTAAAATAAATTGATTTACTTCATATGGTAGGCATGCAATCATACCATATCACTGTGCATAGCTGAAGTTAACCAGGTTTATCCTCTTTCAGGGCTGGTGGTTGAAAAAAGAACACCAATTAAAAAAAAAATGCATTGGCTTTAAAACCCAAGAAGTTGTTGGGAAAGGGCAATTGGTTTCTTTTCTAATGAATAAATAACCCGAGCAATTTTATATTATTTTTTGTATTAATTCTATGTTAAAATGTCTTTTTTTTTTAGTTCTTAAGAATTGATATGTTATCAAAATCAAATACCTGCTTTCTTGCAATATCCGTGAGGTTTCAAATTATAATTCTTTTTTGAGGCTTCAAATTAAGAATGAATGTAAGTGATTCATTTTTGGGTGGTCTCGTTTGTGGACACTGCCTGACTATGACAGCAGTTTCTTCGTTCAATTGTCTTTTGTTTTCCGCCTCTTGTATCCATGAGAAAATTGTAACTTGATATTTTTCAGATAGGTAGTGCAGATTTTATTCTTGGGGGGATTTTTGTTTACTTTCTTCAGAGTTTGGAGAAAGACCACCCATGTTATGAAGCCAGAAAACGTTTCAGATTTGCCTTTCGGTCTAGACGGTTTCTAATTTTTATCAATTATACGCTGCTTTATTTTTTGCGATTTTTTCTCCCCAATTAATATCTACGTTTATATGGCTTGATTTTTAAAATTTATTTTCGTAATTATTATTGTAATCTGCGTTTCAAAATTATGAAAAAAAAAAAAAATGCTGAAAAGGTAGTGCATATGAAGCTCTGCTAGTTTTTAATGTTTCCTTCTGGTGATGATTCATTAGCTCCTTTTGAGAGTGATTGGAATTATCAACAAGGATATTATTGGATTGTAAAATGGAAAGATTAAACTAGCATCCACATCCTTTTCATTATGGAAAATTCTATAAATGAATGTAAAATTCAAAGTTCAGAAAATATGTTTTGATGGCCATAGTTTATTGTAGATTATAATTGAAAATATGGAGTTTGTAGATCATTTTAAAACCCTGTACAAAAGTGGCTGTCAAATTCGGAATTGATGATATAGGCCCCCTCCCCCAATTTTTGGATTATGTATTCCAATGGATTTATTTTACATACACAGGTGCCAAATTCCTCTAAATTCCCAGAAGTGAAAGCACTGAAGGAGTTCAGAATTCAATTAATTTCAGATTTAGTATTGATAGGAGAGGAAAAGTCATTTTCGAAATGGCACAGGACCCTGAAAACTACTGCTTTTCTTGATTACACAATTTATTTGATAGTGAAAATTGTTGCCCGGGTGAAATGATTTGAAGACACAGGTTGTTTTTTATGTGGTTTATTGGTTAAAATCAACAACAAAAGGCACATGGTAGTAGACTTAGAGAACTACTCATAAAATTTTTCGGGAGAAGACCAAAATCTCACTCCCCATAATGATGTGTCAAGTTCGCTTCTACTGAAAAAAAAGTATATTAATATGAATAATGAGACCACATGGTATTTACGTGATAGGCAATTAGCTTCGCCCAAGAAGACCATGTGATTAACTGAATTCTTAACAGACCTCCTTGCCATGAAATACAATAAAAAGAAACAAACTATCTGTGCTATGAGAAACTAGATTAAAAAATGTTCATCATATAAATGCCAAATGTGCTTCCTCTTTGACAACTGCTTTGTGCAATTAAAAAAAGCAAGAAAAAGAACTATGTGCAAAACATTTAGTGTGCCATTAAGTGTTTAACTAAAAAATACTTTTACATGTTTTGAGACATTTTATGCCAAATAATAAGTTTTAAATTTTTTTCTCTTTATTGTATTTATCAATTTAAATATAATTGTTAATATATATTTTTAGCATTTCGATTAGAAAATTTTTATTCTTAATATTTTCTATTAAATTGCATTGGTTTCTAGTTATTATTTATATATATAAGATATAATTTAGAAATTTCATCATAACTATGTCTTAAATTACCTTAAACATGAATAAAAATGTTTATTACCTAAAACATTCAAAAGTAATGCTATTATAAGAAATTTGTGCAATTATCTATAATTTTTCTTACACAGGGTTACTCTAGATGGGTGGTGTCCTCAAATGAGTGACCTCCCCCCACAGAAAGAAGGATATTAAAAAATGTTTTCATTGTAAAATCGATATCTACACAAACTGTCAATCATATTAATTAAATTTTTAAAAATCATATTTCAAAAAATTCTAATGATCGGCCTCTGAAAGGTGTGTTAAGCAATTAGGTGCGATTTAATGTAGTTAACTTGAGTTGCTGTTTTGGAGGAAACTGTAAATTGAAGTTTTTTTTACATGTTTTTATTAGTTTGGTTTTAAAAGGAAAAAGTCATATTTTAGAAGGTTGAAATTTGGGTAATTGTAGCTGGAGTTTATGAGGTTTAAGACTGCATTCTAATAATTCTTGCAAAATAAACGAGAAGGCATTTGTAGAAATTCTTCATCAGTACTTCACTCTTTTAATTGAAGTTATACAAGTACAATTTAATGTTACTTTCAAGTACAACACTTTTTTTGCAGATTTCAGTATTTTCTTAATTGAATTTTATAATTCTTGTAATCCATTCATTTTATGTAATAATTCTGCAGTATCATGAGCACTTTTTGTATAAGATATTTCATTTTATGTTTTAGTTAATTGTAAATATTTACTTCTTAGTATTTAAGTTTGATACAACTCGTTAATTTATGAAATTCAACTTTTTTAGTTCCAAGCCTGTGTTATATCTCTTGCATGGAAGTTGAGAGCCAAAGTTTAGTTCAAATATCTGTTAGCACCATATCAATAATTTCTCACTTGTGAAAGGATAAATGGATTTTTGTTGATTTACATTCTGATTTGGATAATATAAAGAATCTTGAAGATGATATTATAAAGGATAGATTTAAAATACTTAATAGGAATGCATATGCTATAATGATAAAACCCGTTGTAAATGGTTATATGTTTCTCTTGGTGCTGTGTGCTCTGGGCCGACTTTAAGGCCTAAAGCTACCATATTTGATATTAATATATCTTTGAATCTATAATGTACCTCTCCTGATTCTTTTCAGAAAATATCAATGAAAAGTTGAGTTAAAGTGGGGTGAAATTTCAATAGAATTTTTCAGTTTTTCCTCAATTTTTTAGAGTAATTATGCATTGTATTTTTTCTCAATCTAAACAGTTAAAAATTATTTTGCCATGATGTTATTTAGATATTGTGTTGTGCATAGTCAAAATTTTAAAGCTTCCACCTTTGTTTTCCTTAAGGGAAATTGGCAATGCATGCTTTAATCTAAAATAAAAAGGCAGTGTAGATACTCAAGGCACTTTTTTCAGGGTTGATACACCATTTAGTGAACATGGAATATAAAAATCATCTTAAAGAACTAGAAAATACAGGGACAGTTGCAATAAAAAAATGGAAAATGGAGGGAATTTGAGTTTTTTAGTTATTTCTTTCCCCACCTCAAATAATGCTGATCTTGGATTGCAAGAATAAAAGATAATAATCATAGCTTCCGAAAACGAAACGTCATTCACGATAGTGTATTGCAGAAACTTGCCTCTTTATTTGCTCTCCCGTTTTTTCTGTTTATATCATTCCATTTACGATATGTTTGACAGTTCTTTTTCATGAGATTCCCATAGTGCAGCCAATGAGCATGCACGAGACTTTTGTAATTGTGCGAAAGAATAGAGTACATTTCTCCTGTGGAGATAAGCACCTTTCAATCTGCTGAAATAGTGCGGCGATGTTTAGTCCTCCTCACTTGAGTTTATTCAATGATTTGTTTATTATTTGAGAAACTCTGAGCTTTTTGGATGTAGATAAGTGAATATTTTTAAATCTATGAGTTGCTCGAAATTGGATTTTGCTGAATGGATTCTTCTGAAAATCAATTTGTTGCATACTGCTCGTTCTGTAAGTAGATAGTAAGCCTAAGTTAAATGGAAAAACAAGCACTAATCAGTCATGCCAGATGAGAAAAACGTACAAAACTGCAGATCAGTTCAAAAGAGTCATCATTGATACTGGATTTAGAATCTAAAAGGAAGAGAACGTCAAATCTGAAAACTTCAGATTTAATCTCCGAAAGTAACCCGATTTCGAACTTTTTAGTTTAGCAATAATTTACTGCTAAGTTTTTGGGAGTATTAAAACTTTTTGATGCACATTCATCTATTAATTCATTGAATGTTATATGAAATCTTTTCACATATATTACTGAAAGTGAAATAGCTCAAAAATGTACATTAAGCCATGCAGATATACTGTACCATATTTATTGTGAATTAGGTCCATCAGCTTCATGAAACTGGCGGCTAATAAATATAAAATCTTGCTTCATAATGTTTTCGGTTAAGTGGTGATTAAATGATTTGCATCATGATAACAAAAATGTTTTGTGTTTTATATTGCCCAAATCCTTGCTTTTGTGTGGGTTAAAAGACATGAGTGGCAATATATTCTCCCCTCTTAATTAACAAATTTTGTGTTGCTAAAATAGAGATAAAGATATTTTCTCTATGTAAATATAAATAATCTCTTAATATGCTATTATTGCTGATAATATGAATTGTTTTTCCTTACTTTTTCCATTCCTTAAAACCATATTCCATTATATCTGACACATGAGTATATTTGCACATTTTCTTATATCTTGAAAATATGTACAATGAAAATACATAGAATTTATTATCCAGATTTGAGTGGCATCCTTGTTATTATACAGTGTTTTAGACAATATGTTCGGTCAATTCAAAATTTTGTTACATTTTTGCTAGCCCTTGTGCCATAAAATTTCAAATTCAAATTGTTACATTTTTGTATGTTACTCAAGCGAAACAAAAGTTTGGTTGTAATTTTTCAAGAAATGAGTGCATGTATTACTTTCTACATATTTAAAAATAATCATTGAAATGACAATAATTTAATTGCTGTACCTATTTTTTTTCTGCCTTCATTTTTATATGTATTAGTTGTCTGGTGAAATCTGCTTACATAATCAATCTTTCAGAAGTATCGATTATAATATCGCTAATACAATTGAACGGATTTTAAATCTATGAACTTAAACTATATATATATATATATATATATATATAGTTTATCTTAGAAAATCTGTAACACATTTTATGATTAAAAACGATTTATTTACCCTCCCGTCATTTATACATTTACATCAAATCTTGTTTGACTTCATGGAGTTTCATTTATTACATTTTATGCGTTTGTCATAAATTTTTACTTTGACAAAATTGCGAATCCCTTTTTTTTTCTCTTTTCAGTGACCTTAATATTAAAGATGATGACAGAAATAGAAGAGGACCCCAAATGGGATTTTGTTGATGATGAAAATACTGATGAAGACAGTGACAGGTTGCTAAACCTTTTATTTAAAATTTTGTTTTGAGAATGGCAGTTAATCTTTCTCGTTAGGGTTGACACTTAGTGAATATAACATTTTGTGGATAAGTTTTTCGAAAAATATATAAATTAAACAAAAAAATTTAAGTATTCATTTCTGGGCAAATTTTTAAAAGAAAAATAAGCCACTTGACTTCAATTTTTAAACATTTCAGCAGGTTAAAAAAAATAGTTGTAAATGTCGAAATGAATGCTATTTAACACAATGAAAAAGATCTCTGTGTTCTGTTGCTGGTAAAATGGATGCATTTAGATATTCTCATCCATTTTACCTGCTTATTATCTTTGAAGTTATGATTATCTTTGAAGTAGC
The DNA here is from genome assembly GCA_026289955.1 of Argiope argentata. Taxonomy (NCBI): domain Eukaryota; kingdom Metazoa; phylum Arthropoda; class Arachnida; order Araneae; family Araneidae; genus Argiope; species Argiope argentata. Next base: position 105,837 of record JAOUZG010050832.1, read on the forward strand.
ATAGCTTATTTTTTTAACGCACTTGTGGTGCAAGTCCAATTTAAATTCATTGCTTTTAACCCAATAATATTTTTTGATGGGTCACATTTAGGATTGGTTCCAAAATTCTAATCAAAAGTCATTCGACTGTGAGGAGAAATTCCTTCACCAAACATGCTATTAAAGCTATTATATGCTTTCAAAAATTGAACTTGCTATTTTCTTCCCTTCTTAGCAACCAACTTAAATTGTGTTTAATTTCAAGAATAAGGTAAAAGTTTTTTTTTTTAAAAAATTCTTATTTTCTTCAATTTTTTTAAATTTGCCATTAAAAAAATTGAAAATTTATTTCATCCTGCTTATAAATATAAAATGAGCTTAGAAATATATTGAAAGATCTCATTGTGTATTTTGATTTTAATCAACATTTTAATTTTAAAGCTCTCTTATATGTTTGATAATAATCTAGGTGTTTTCATTTATAGCTTATTTTTTCTCTGTGTATGTTAACATTTCTAATTCATTCATCTATATCGAATGTCATAATACAATTTCATAAATGTTTGTTGATATGACAATAAATGGTGAAAAATTTATTGTAAAAACTTGCAACCATTTGTAATCATTATACTGTTGGACGGCGGATCATAAAACCCTCCGCGCTTTTGCGCATGCGGAGGATGGGTTTAATTCGACAAAATGGGGATGCAATGGAAGGTGAAAGGGGATGTTTACATTTAACAATGAAGACTTGCAAGTTTCTGAGATGAAAATATTACTGATAATTAGTAATACATACTAAGGAAAAAGATACTAATGGCCAGTAAAATATTTCAGAGCAATTTTTATTTAATATAAGGGACATAAACATTAAATTATAAAGAATAAATAAAAAATATTATGTTCTTAAAATTTGGCTATTTTTTTTACAAAATAATATTTTTATATTAAAATGTTTCTTTTCTATATGTTATTAAATGTTTTCAGAAGTATTTTAATCCCGCATGTTCTGCTTCTTGTTCACAATAATTAATGATTTTATGTAAAATGTTCTTACCATTCCTAAAAACCTCTTTTGACTACACATATCATAATGAAATTTTGATTAAAAATAAAATACTGTCAGAAATAACACATTATTCACATACAAGTGAGAAAAAAAAATGAACTAAAAAGTATCTAATGGGGAAATCCAAAGTCAAAGGTGAATGCCGGAAATGTGCTAAACGTTCTGCGTCTCACATGAGGTGGAATCATTGAAATGTGGTCTTCCTAGAATATGTTGAAGAACAGTACAATAAAATCTTACTTTTGTCTTACTACTTACTGTGTCTTGTCTTACTAAATTACATTAGTGTATTAAAAGTATTTCGTTCTTTTCTGCATTGACTTAACAAAAACTAATGTTGCCTTAGTCACATGTATCAAGGACTGACGCTTGTGGGAATAACATGAACGAAAAATCTTTAGCTCGTCCGTAAAGACTGGCAAGACATGAATTGAAAATTGGGTTTAAATGTTTTAAATACCACATTATTTCTGAAGTCACATGAAACTTATGAAACTAATATATATGTGGTAATGATATTTTTTTTACAAAAACATATTGTATAATTAAGATTTTGTTGTTGACATTTCTATAGCTAGGATGTAGTTCAATTTTTTAAAGATTTTTCGTAATATTCAATATATTTTCCATAGCTCTCCAATTGTGGCTGAGGCCTCTCTTGATCGATTAGCCTGTGCATTAGGTGGGAAAATGGTGTTGCCTTTTGTGTTAAGCACTTTGCCTCAGATGTTGCAGTCTGGTAAGTGTAATTACTTACTTTTTATATATATTATTTCAGTTCGCGTCACATACACCGACATATTACCGTTTAATTACTGATATGTTTCATTTGAACATTAAAATAATCATAAATTAAGGTGATTTGCATTAGAGACACAGATTTGGTCGACTGTTGTTATAATAATATAGTCTCATTCAACAAAAAAATATTTTTTTTCTGCTTGTAAGCTTAATATGCAATTGCATATATATACATATTTGCTTTTATGTCTTAAACTTTTATTAACATACTCAAACGATAAGTTTTTTAAAAATATAAATATTACGTTTTTAGCGTAGTGGGTTCCGATTGAACGGACTTCGCTTGAGGACAGCACAAACAAATTTATTAATAGCTATTTACTGGATGACATGACTAAGTAAAACTTCAGGTAAATACAATCTAACAGTCATCAGTCACTAACAGTGTAAATACAAGCTTACGCACAATAAACACAGACTGCAAAACAGCTATCGTATAGCACAGTAAACAGCAAATCACAGCGAACTCAATAATACAACGTTAACAGCAAACGTAACCACAGTTCCCTAATAAAAAGCGCGAAAAGTAATCCACTAGTCCAGCGAGACGCTTCTCTTCCGAGAGGAAATCTATGGCAACCCGCCCTTATATAGCCGAGCAAGCGCGTACCCAAAAGCTCGCGAAGCTCCTCAAACGTCGCCAACTTCGGTGTACTTCCGCGGTGCCCGCCCGCTTGTAACAATAAATAAATATTGAGTTTTTAAATTAGAGAAGCCATGTGATGAGAGTTATAATTCCTGGAATGCCATATTCTAATTATTTAATAATTGGGTTTCCTTTAAGCTAACTGGAAAGATAGGTATGCTGGCTTGATGGCTATTTCTGCTATTGGAGAAGGTTGTCATAAGCAGATGTCAATAATGCTTCCTCAGATAGTAGATGGAGTGTTGCCATTTCTTTCTGACCCAGTAAGTGTATCTAAAATATTTTTAATTTATGATTTTATTTATTTCAAAGTCCAATTTTAAATTGTGACAATCAGTTATATTTTCAGAATCTTTTAATAGTTTGGTACTCATGGATGTATTGGAAAGGTGTTATTTTAATTGTAGATTATCCTTAGTTTATGTGGAATTTATTTACTTCTTGGATTTTGTTTTAAAAGAAAAGAAATTTTTGTTAAAATGTATGGATTACTGACTGCATTTATTATCAGGTTTTCGTAGTTATAATTATTCCGTCCTGTTTTCTCACCATTGCATTGTCAAGTCCACATTCTTCAAATAGCTCTTACATTTTACTTTGCTACTTAGTATGAGCATGTTTATGCGATGAGATAACAATTAGTATGTAAAATAATATAATTTTATTTTTCTCTTCTTTAATATTCATTTAAACATTATTTTGTCACTGAACTGATACCTTTCTTTTATCTAATGTAATTGTAACATTTCATATCCGGCCCATTAAATTTATTTTCTATTGGATAAAATTGTCATTTAAAAAGTATTACAAAATTTATTTTTAAATTTTTTTAGGCCAGTGTATTGTAAATTGTCTTGAAAAATTTCAGTACTTTTAGAATGCAAACTCCAATTTTAACATATTTAGTTGTTCAAAGCTGAGATGTCCCTGTTTTAAGATGGATTAGTTTTAATATTGTTCTTGTGGGAGGATAGAGATACAGGAATTAAATTCAAGAAAGTGGAATTGAAAGATGTAGAAATTCATAATAGTTTATTAACTTATAGTAATTAAAGTAATCCATTTGACTTGCAATTAATGTATGTATGACTTGCAATTAAAGTAATCCAATCTATTTCCAGAACTTTTTGTGGGATTTACAACTTTACCTTCCAAACTAGCTTAATATCAATCCTTTATATAGTTTCTGTTTTAAAGCAATAATTTATCTCAAATGTTTTGTAATATTGATTATTTGTCATTATGTAGTACTTTAGATCTACTAGCAAGCAAATTTCAATTATATATATTTAGTAAAATTATCTTTGATTTGTCAAAATTACTTGAATCAGTAAGATTTTAAATAAATCCAAAATAAGTGGTTGCCATTTAGTAATGTATGGATTGTTAATTTATAAATTTGAGTAATTGTTATCTTGTCAATCATCTATTTACAATTTCAACTTTTCTAATACTTACATACTAGAGTGGCTTAATGGGGGAAAATTGTATAGTTAAACCCTATGTTAGTTTGAGTGGTTAGAGCATTAATAAAAAGCAAAGATTATTAGGTTAGAAGCTTAGATTTTAGTTAGTAAATTAATATTTTCTGTAAGTTTTTTTATTGAATTTAAAAGTCAGTTCTATAAAATTTAGAATAGTGTGAAAGTTACTTTAAATAACTTCAAATAATGAAAATTTAAATATAATATTAAATGAGATGGTATAATAAAAATGATAGAATCGTGTGCATAAGGAAAAGTAGGGAAAATAAAATCCTTAAACAGTTTTACTTTTATATTCACATAGAAGCAAGTTAGTTTTTCTTTTGAATATTGATGTGTATGGGTTATAACCAGAATTCTGAATTTAATATAATAGGAAGTGAAAGCAAATTATTTTCTTATTTTTTATTATTCTGCTGAAAAAATAATAAGGATTTCATATTTAAATTTGTAATTGAAATTATTTTTGTGAATGTTAAAGTGAAGTTGAAGGTAAGATTAGTCGATTTTGAGCTTCAAACTATATGGGAAATAGAAAACTCAATTTTGAGTGAGTGAGAGATGACTTAAGAAGCAACAACAACAATAAATATTTAACGAGTAATTTCTGTATATCTTAGGTTTCTCGTGTTCGCTATGCTGCCTGTAATGCCCTGGGACAGATGTCTTCTGATTTTGCTTCTCTGTTTCAAAAGAAGTTTCATGACAAGGTATGAAAATATATTATTATCTGTGTATGTCACTATATAAATTGTTTCATTATTCTAATGTGCAATTTTTTTCTTAAATGTTAGGTCATACCTGCTTTATTGCAACTTATGAGTGATTCTAGTAGTCCAAGAGTGCAAGCTCATGCTGGCGCAGCTCTTGTTAATTTCTTTGAAGATTGCCCCAAGAATATTCTTTCTCCGTACATGATGAACATAGTAAATGCTCTAGAAATCGTGCTTAAAGCAACTTTGAATGATGTGAGTTAATAATTATCATTTTTTTTTTTGAATTTTGGCATGTTATAATGTTTTCCAGATGTTATAAATGTGCTCAAGAAAGTAATTGTCTTCCATATTACTTCATTTTTATATCTTTTTATTTCTGATTTGCTTTATTAGATGAAGCACATTTCCATTGATTTTCACATTTTGCTAATAGAATTATATTATTCCCTGAAAAATATTCTTTTATGTAATAATTTAAAATATCTCAAGAACTTTTTGTGTAAATTTATCCTTTTACTGTATCCTTTTTCTCATTTTACTTTTCAAGTCTGGCTCATATTTTTTTATGAAGCTTAACATTTTTTTCCAAACCTGTCATATCTGCTCAATGATTTATGATAATAATAATTTACTTATAATAATTAATTTCTACTAATGAATAATAATTTATATTTCATGATAAATATTTTTTATGCAATGATGCAACAAAATATATTGCACTTTTTTGTACAAATTTATTCTTTTGTTATGCAGATAATTCTCATTTTACTTTTTGTGTTTGTTTGGCTTGCGTTATTTTATGAAGTTCTGCCTTCTGTTTTTGTTCCAAATCTGTGTCATGTCTGCTTAATAAATGATGGTTTTGAAAAATGCATTAATCTAAAATTTACTTTAAAAAATGCTTGCAATTTGAATGTTTGTTAGTTTCAGATTTATTTTGCCCATGAAGAACTTAAGTACAATTCAGGATGAAAACTGCTTTGATATGTACTTTGCTTTTAAAATGTGGATGAAACAATTATTTTATGAATTGATTTGTATGAAGGAATGTCTGAGACCTTTACCCTTTACTCTAGAAGATTAAGAATTTTTGCTGATAATCTTATATTAAATGTGCTATATAAGTATTGTTTTTTTAATATAATGATTTAAAGATGCAGTTTTTGTAAGTTTTCATGTATATATATATATATAATATGTGTGTGTATATGTGTTGGAAATTAATTTGCTTAACACATGCATTTTAAATTATTCTTTTCATATTTAATTTTTAAGACCAGTATATTGCTTTGAAAATGGGACTTTAAGTTATGTAAGATGGCCCATTCATTAATATTAGTTTTGAAATAATTTAATATTGTTGCATCCTGCTGATGCATTAAAACAGAAATCATAATTTTTTTCCAGTTAGTTGAAAAGGGAAAAAAATTAGTCCTTGAGCAGGTAGTTGTTACTTTGGCATCTTTGGCTGATAGCGCCCAAGAAAAATTCATTGATTATTATGAAAAGTAAGAATTTCATTTTCATCATTTTTCTTTATTGTGTTATAATAGATTTTCACTCACGTTTTTTTTTTCAATTATTAATTAAAGTATTTCCCATGAGTTTGTTTTCTATTTAAAATGTATATATGATAAACATTGTAAATTTATATTTATTACATATCCTGCACTGTGGCAACGTCAATTTAGACATTAGCTGTGTTACAAAAAATTATCAATGTTTTGAGGATTTTTTAAAAGCTACTTTTTACGAAAGTGGCCTAGAAATTTAAATTTGAGAATCATAGTGAAGTTTGCATTCAAACAAGTATAATATTAAGGTGAAGTTTGCTTCAGAATTTTTTAAAGTCTTCAATCAGATGTGCATGCAGTGGATTTGTATGTGGCTTTCAACCAATAGATATGGCATGTTTCTTTTGCTTATTGATTTAATTAATGTCTGATTTTTTCTTTTGTTTATCATCAAACTCTCAGACTGGAAAAAGTATGCAAATATCAATAAATACTCAGGGTGGAAAAATATGAAGATTTAAATTTAAAAACTAATATCAATATATGCTTCTGGTCCAATAGATACATCACCACTGATTCTAAATGTATGAATAAATCTAAAATTATGCAAAAGTGTGAAAAATCCTCCTAAAGAAGAAGCAACTTGTATGATTACATATTCACAGGATTTCCTATAAAGCTGTCTTTATTACATATTCATGTTAATTAGTAATGGCGCTCTCTTACATAAATTTAATTCTAAAAACTTTCTGTATATTAATTTTTTATGTGTATTTAATGAGCGTTTATTATATCCAAATCTCATAAGAAAAGTGTGCAGTAAAAATTCATTGAAAAGAATTTTTCAATCGAAATCTATGAAATTAATACATCTTGTATTTTATTAATTATAATGAGCAATAATCTGCGAGGTTTCGATTGTGTTTTCATTCATTTTGAATGAATTCATTTTACTTCTAATACACGATTTTTTTAAAAGGTTTATGCCCTTTCTGAAACACATTATTCAAAATGCAAATGAGCCAGTCTTGCGACTGTTGAGAGGAAAGACTATTGAATGTGTCAGCTTGATTGGTCTTGCTGTAGGAAAGGAGAAGGTATTTTATTAATTTTCTTTTGTTAATAATTTTATTAATATTTTAAAAAGTTCTTTATAAAAAAAGTTACATAATTTCAGAAAATTTTTCTTTCTATTTGTTCTCTTGGCTGATTTAAATTGTTTTTTGAATACTAGTTTGTTTAAATTTTGCTATCATTTCAAAGATTTATCTATTTAGGACCAATTTTTATTATTCATATATTGCATGAGTTTTTGTGTGTGTGGGAGAGATACCGATAAAATTAATAATCTCTGAGAATTAAAAAAAAGTGTGAGAAAACTAAACTAAAAATGAATGGACAAGGAGGGTTGATATGAGTTTTTATTAATCTGTAAGCTTCTTAGAAAAAGTTATTTGTAATTAAGAAACTGGTCTCTTTATTACACATACCTTTTTATTTTGATTCTAGTATCTAAGGTGGTGAACTTTTCAGAAATTGTCAACAACTGCCAATCTGTAAAATTTTATGATTGTTTCATTAAAAAATTTGGGAGTACTTTTATTATTAATTATTGCATCTTTAGAAAAGTCCTGCTTTGTATACTTCTAGTATCAGTATTTTCTAAAAATTCTTCTTTTGGGCATAATGCAGAGTAGAACAGTAAAAATAAATGTATTGAAATGTGCCTTTATGTGTATGTTTTGACCCATGATAGCTCATATTTTTAAAACTCAACCACATGTATAAATTAAACACAAAATATTAGACTGTAACACCATTGCTTTTTAACATTTTTGGCAGCACACTAAAGGGTTACATTATATTGGCCAACAAATGGAAGGTAGTTTATGTCATCAATCAAACCATTATGTTTTTAATATGTTTAAAAGATTTTCTCTATGATATTCATTATGGCTCAAGTTTCTAGCATTGTTTCCAATGCTTTTAGTTAAAAATTTTAATTAAAATTTTTGCATTTACGAACTGAATTTTGATAGTAAATTTTTTCTGGGCTGGTCATTTATCATTTAGTTTCTTTGTAAATCTTTAATGTGTTCTGTACTATTTTCTGATTTTTTTCTTTATTGCAGTTAAGATCGCTAATTTTTATATAACTCAGAAACCAGCACATCAAGAAGCAAACAGGAAAATAACTTTAAATATTCCATCTTTTTTTACGTATGTGAGAAAAGACAAATTGAGTGAAAGCATGTAAAATTTCAGGTTTTTCTACTCCTATGATTACCATATGCACAACTAGAATAAATATCTGCTTATATGCAATCAGTTTGCCAAATAACTCCGAATTATTTGAATTTTATCCAAAGATGCAGTGTGATTATTTTTCTAATGATTTTTGCTTGTTTTATAGTTTTTGTCAGATGCCAGTGAAGTAATGGATTTGTTGTTGAAAACACAAACTTCTGGTGCTCCAATTTCTGAGGATGATCCACAGGTTTGTAATTTCCATCAGTTCAAGTTGTGTAATATGCTACTTGTGAATATTAAAATATTATTATTAGTTTTGAAGCAATTTCCAAGTGCAGGGTTTGAAATTCCAAATTGTTTCCAAATTGCATATCTTTTGTTGCATTCAATTAAATAGTGATTGATAAGATTGGCTCTTTTGTATTTTGAATTTTAAAAAAGTTCACCTTCATTTCTCAACTTGAATTGGATTTAACTTCAGTTCTATAAACAATAGTTTGTGTGTAAATGTAAAATACATTTTTTTTACCTTTCGCTTTAATTGTAGTATAATTAATAATTATCATATATTATTTTAAGGACTTTCTTCATAGTATTTTAGGAACTTCCTGTACAAATTAATGTTTTTACTAAATTTATGTAACTACTTGGAAAAAAAAATGGTCGTAAAAGTGTTCTGCGTTACTTTCTTTGGCTACATATAAAATGTATGTGCACTGAAACCTATCATTGCAGGCCACTCCTCCGTTCCTAGAATATTTGGTCTCTCAGAGTGGGTCGCTGCTTTGAATAGTTTTTGGTACATTTGCATGTTAATTGATATAATACATAATGAAAATAGAGCGACGCATCTGAAATGACTTTGAGAGTTATCTTAAGAAAAATTAGCACATTATTTAAAATTCATTTACATTTTATTGAAAAACGGTATAATTTGGCTTTGTTTGTAGTTTTTATACTTTTCATAAATAACCCTTTTTTCGAGATCTTGCAGATGAAAATTTAAATCTCTAATCGATTTTTTCGTCATTACCTTGGTATTTCCGACAACTTCATCTGTTTTCCCCAAAGTAGCTTGATTTGAAAATTTAACTGGCTTACAATTACAAACCATATTAGAAAGTTCCTTATCAAGGACAGAATCAACGCCTGAAAGGCACAAATTTGTTTGTATAAATATTTTCAACTCACAATGTACTTTTTAATTAATTTTAACCAATTCTTAAATTACTTTTATATTCGATTAAACATGCTAGATTGATAGATTCGTCAACCATAAGGCGTTCCTCCATTTGGAACTTTTATCAAAGTTTTCCACCGCTGTTTCGTGTTTGAAGCATTCGAACTCTATTTCGGTAGGTTTCGAGAGATCTGCCAACTGTTCTTCTATTGACAATTCATTGAATAAATTTTTCTCTGTTTTTGATTCCACAACTAACGAAACATGTCTTGTTCACTTCTTGACTTTTTTTTTCTTTCCTCAGAAGGTTTTATTATAGTCAGAAGCATCTCCATCTTAAATTTTCTTGGAGAGTTTTCTAGCACTTTCGGATTCATCCATACACTCATGTTCAATAGCATGTCGCCCATTGCATTGCCTAATCATAATCTATCTTGAAACATTTTGTAGCACCTGAAATTTTGATGTTATATTTAGCGAAAATAATTTAAAACTTGTGAAATGAAACTTGAGAACATTCCTGACTTGATTGCTTTTTGTTGAAGTTTACCAGCCATGCTTTAAAAATGGATGATATCATTCATGCTATTTTGTTCAGGTACCGCGAAGTACCAAGACGGTTTTTCCTTTAACACACCCGAGTCTGACATTTCCAAATTGCCAAGAGCTTCTCTTTCTCTTCAGCTGTGCCCACTTGAAAACTAATGGTATGCTGCTGCTTTGGAATTTTTCCACCTTTGACTTCGGAATTTTTATTCATACTGTCATTGGACATAGAGCAAGAAAAAGAGATATTTCATCCTTATTGAATAAGTTCGTGTCAATATATCCAATCAAAATCTGTGGAAGATACTTTTTGCCAATCTTCACATAAATTGAGATAGATATCGACCGCTTCGACACACAGTGATTGAGAAGTAATGTTATTCCTTACAAAAATCTGTCTAGCTACTCATTGTTGGCAGATAAGTTTTCAGTTCTCATCTTTTGCCTTTTGTTAAATTATGGATCCTCAGAGAGGAATTTTCTTTGGACGAACAGTTTTAAATCATCCCAAAACAGTTTATTAAGTCATGAATGCAAGACACAAAGTTTGAAGCTTTTGTATTCTTTGAAAATAAAATTATTTCCTTTTATTACTTTCATGACTTGCATTCTTCTACAGTTAAGTAATTGAACTAACTTTGTCACCGATTTGCAGTTCACATATTGATGCATTATTTAAATGCACTGCTCGCGATTTGGAAAAACACGCTTTGACATCGTTGCAACTCAGATCAATGACCAATTAAAGTCGCATTCCGGCGACCTTGTTGCCTTACGGATTTGATCATAAAGCTTTCGGAAAATGGTATAATCGGACCCTCGCTGCGGCTATTCAGAGAGGGTTTGATTGCCGTTGTTAGAGGTTATTTTAGCATTAAGTCTAGGGGTTGAAAAATCCGTGTCACGGAAAATTGGTCGTTAAGGGAAGTGGCCGTTCGAAGAGGTTTCACTGTAGTGAGGGAAAAAAATTAAAATAAAATCTGCTGTGCATATTTCAATGCATCATGTCAGAACATGATATCTTGAATGACCAAGCACCACGTGCTCGTGGAAGTTCAATTATTTTTTCATTCATTTTAATTGTTTCATTGAATTAGCAACTTTAGTATTGCAAACGATCAAAGAAACTTTGTCTTGCATTTATTGTTTTTAAAAAATGACATTTCCTATTTACTTCATTTCATATAATCACATGCTCAAAATTATGTTTCCTAGGTTTTATTTGCTGTAGGGATTAATTTGTTTTTTAAATCAGCTTTTACAAATGCAATGGCAACATGTTATTAACAGCCGATTTTTTTGAGATGCTTGTGCTGATAATAAAATTTTTATTTTTCGCCTATGGATTTTTGTTGACGCCTTACACTTCATCCTTAAAACAACATAATGTTCTGACATAAAAATCAGAAAAAGAAATGCTTCTGTCAAAGAAAATAAAGATTGTAATTTCTAATTGAATCTTTTGAACAGTGAGCAGTTTATTGTATTATTTTTTTTTGTTTATTTTGAATTATTATTATTTTGTCTTTCTAGTTGTCTTATATGATAGCTGCTTGGGCACGTATCTGCAAAATTTTAGGGAAAGCTTTTAAACCTTATTTACCATATGTAATGGAGCCTGTTTTAAAAGCTGCTTCAATAAAACCGGAGATTGCTGTTTTAGATTGTAAGTAAAATTCTAGTATTGTTTCAAAAAATTGTAGCAATTATGGTTAGTTGTTTGAAAGTAAAATTCGTATTATTCAATTTAAAATTGTGAACTTTTTTTTTTTTTTGCTAATTGCATTTTTTAGCGTTGTAAGAAATTTTTAGGGTACCTTTTATTAAAATATGATTTATAATGTTATACCATTATTGTATACTGTGGATTATAGCACATTTTTTCTGAGATAGTGTTTAAAGTATTAGATTAGTTTAAATTCATTGAATTGCTCTTCATCTGTGTATAATAGATGAACTACAAATTTAAAAGCAGGGCTAAGTTATGTATCCCTTCTTTTTACTCCCAAATAAATTAAGAAAAATATTTGATATTACATACTAATATCGGATTTAAACCTTTAACCTAACCTTTATTGTAATATGACTTATTACTCTAGCTTTGCTTTTTGAATTAGAAATTTTTAGTCAATTTATGACTGAGAATTCTGTTACATTCTCTATCTTTAGTTTGTGTTTATATTAATTAGAAGATTAAAAAATACAATACTCATTTTAGATATAAATTAATTTGTTTTAATAGCATTACTGAATTGATTGAAATGCTTTTCAATCTAAATGACACTTTCAGATTTGGCATTTTAGTTACAGTACTTTTCCTAATTGTTTTTTAATATTTAATTTCTTTTCATTCAGCATTATTGTATTCCAATTATCCTTTAATAATTTGTATTCAGGAATTATTTACTGTTTAAATGTAAATAGTAAATTAAAGCTGGATTAATTTTTTAAAAATGTGAATAGAAGAGTATGAAAGATTTATTGGTTTTTCTTATTCTTTTTCATATGGAATCCTTATTGTTTTGCTCAAAAATTTTGTAACATTTTCAAATTTTGAGGAAATATTGCTGTTTATGAATTCAGTGCTGTATCATTTTCATGCAAATCTTCACCAGTGAAATATTTCTTGCTTTTTAAATATGTTTATGAACAACTCAAGGAATGTGATAAACTTTTTTTTGTGTATGTTTTCTGCTTTGATTTTAAATTTAGGTATTTAGTTGTTAAGATTAATAATTCTGTCTAAATACTGGTTTGTAGGATTTATGAGGTGCTTAGATCTAAATGTTTTTCATTATGAAAATGTATTTCAAATGTATGGAATAAATGCATTTTTAGCAAAGGAAAAAATAACCAGATTTGAATAGTATTATATAAAAGTAAGTTTACACTCAGCCTGTTACAAGATTCCAGTTAGTAACGCATGCACAGAAGAAAAATTGTGCATACTTTGAGAGAGTGAACAATTGTAAGTTCTAGTCTTGACAGGACAATTACTTGCTGTACAGTTTATCAGTTTATTCTTGCAGGGTTTTACTAGATGGTTTCTAGATGGGTGAGTGTAAACCCACCTTAACTTCAAATCAAGAATATATTTTTATGCCAGTGGCAAGTTTGAATTCGGTTGAATTTTATTATATGATTACATTTGCAGAAAGAAATTGCAGCTTTTCTATGTATTTTGTATTTAAAAAAATGATATGCTGGTTACCATTGAGAATGTCAACATTCATGGTCATATTCGATTTTTCGATACTTATATTTATCTTGTAGCTTACCTTTTGAGACTATTTTTATCCTTTCAAGCCCAGTTTAGCATATTTTTGCTATGTGCCATGATTTTTTTTCTTCAAATCTGTCTTGATAGGATTTAAATATGTACAAATTCTTTTATTCATTCTAAGCACTATAACGTATCATTTCATGAATAATATCATTTGTTACTTATACTACTTTGTTAACAGATCCCATTGTATTCTTCAGGATTGAATTTTTTAAAAATATTTTAGAAATTTGGTGTACAAAAAAAAAGAATTTTAATATATATATTTTTTTCTCTTCATGATAAATAGTTTGGCTACATAGTCAATGGCTGTTTATTTTATGCTAGGGGCTAATATGCAAATGTTAGCATTTTATAATAATCCAAGTAGTGATCTATTAAAGATAAAAGCTGATTGGAACATAATGTATTTTTACCCTGCATAAAATTTTATTTCTGCAGTGATTTTTTTTTGAAGTGACTCGGAACACTGGTGTTCAGGGTAGCAATACAACATTGCTATGCTATGCCAGCACTTTTAAAGTTTACTATGAAACCAGGACAATTTATTTTATTACTCAGTATGTGTTCCATTATGTAAATGTTATTTTATCGAGTTATTTTGCTTAAACTATTATTCCATCTTAAAATTATCGTCCTTATTAAAATTTTATAAAACTTCCAAATTTGTAACTGATGGAGTATTAATTTATAATCGTTACATTTTTAATGGGGAATAACTACTCTGAATTCAATAATTAATGATTCTTCAAAATTTTTAATTGTTTATTATTGCCCCTTTAGCTGATGACATGAAAGTGGTTGGGAATGATGATGATTGGGAATTTGTGAATTTAGGAGAGAAGGTCAGTTGTTTATTCCACAATTCATTTAGATTTGAATATACAATATGCATAATTTATTCTTAATTTATGTTAATAATTTCATTTACAGCACAATTTTGGAATTCGAACTGCTGGTTTAGATGAAAAAGCTACTGCCTGTCAAATGCTAGTGTGCTATGCAAAGGAATTAAAAGAAGGGTTTGCTGATTATGTTGATATTACTGTAAAGCTGATGGTGCCAATGCTGAAGTTTTATTTCCATGATGATATCCTTTTTACCTTTTAAATAATAAAAAATAATTTTTCATTTCCTTCTTTTGATCAACTTTCTCATTTGTGGTGGAACTGTTAGATGTTTCTTTGCTAGTATATTTTTATCAACGATGAGTTACATGTTTAATTTCAGATATTATAAATTTTGCCATTGGGCGAATTCATGCATTTTTTTTTCTGCGGTAGTTTTCTTCTCTAATGATTTAATAAGTAAAATGGATGAAACCTGTATGCTCACTAATAATAATAGAATTTTATTATTTTTTTTACTGTTTTATTGAAAATATTTTCTTATCTGGATATTATGCTATCAAAAAAAATTGAAAGATGGTATTAATGTGTTTACCATGTCCTCATGCCTTATCATTAGAAATTTGGAAATTTCACTCAAAGTGACCTTGTAGTTGTGGCAAAATGTCAATTTACTGATCGTAGTATGGGCAAAATGTATTTATAAAATTTCATTTAGAGATTTTTTCTTGCAAAAATTAAGTGTATATTCATCTTAAAAATATTTATTAGCTAAAAATTGTTCCTTTCATGAAATAGTAATGTATATAGCGGAATTTTCTACATGAAAGCCTTTCAGGAGCAATGTAAATCATTATTTTCATTTTCAACCTTAACCTTTTCAAGTGTTCGCATTGCTGCTGGGGAAATATTACCTTATTTATTGGAGAGCGGTAAATCCTGTGGCGATGCATATGTTCAAGAAATGTGGCGATATATTCTCCCTTCTCTTCTGCATTCATTGGAATCAGAACCTGAAAGTGAAGTTTTATGTGAACACATGGCAGCATTTTCCCAAGTAATAATAATTTTGCTTAAGTTTTATAGTAAAATAATAAATATGGCATCAGTAATTCAAAATAATATTAAAGTTTTAGTTTTAGTTTGTTTTTTTTAAAGTTTTATCGAAGTTTTTATGTAGCATATCTATTTTTGAAGCAACTAATATGTGTTAAATGTTAATAACCCATTCGTTAATTTTTCACTTATTTAATTATGCTTTTATTTAAAGTAGAATTGAAAATAAAAATTATTTTACTCTATTCTTTGAAGTTAAATTTTGAGTGTTGATAAAACAAACCATGCTACTGCTTCATATTCCATATCAAGTTATGTGTTCTCCTTTTCTGTAGTCTGTTTTTTTAAAATATTTTATTGAATTCTTTTATGATATGCTGGTGTTTTAACTAATTTCAGTATTTCTTTTGGTAGTGCATAGAGGTACTAAATTGCCCATGCCTGCAGCCTGAAGATTTAAGTAATCTTATGAACATACTTAATAAGTATTTGGTTGGCCATTTTGAGCGATCTGATGAACGTGAAGCTAAGAGGAAAGAAGAAGATTATGATGAAGTGCTAGAAGAATCATTAATCAAGGAAGTAAGTTTCTTCCACCTTCCCAACTTTCAAGATGATTTTTTAAAAATGTTTTAAGATTTCCTTTCTAATAATTGGTTGATTGAAAAATACACAGTATTAATTTTCGTTATTGTCATATATGGGTTTTTTAAAATTTTGCAAGGTATCTTTGAACTGAAAAATTGTTAACCTGTATTGTCTCATTCTGAAAGATGCATATTATGTATGTTTTTGCTGTTTTACAAGATGCATAACATTATGAAGAGTGCTTAAGTTTAAAAAAAAGTGCTTAATTTTCCTTGAGATGTTAAAGAAAAATTATTTTATTCCGGCATTAGATACGATAAATTAAAATTGTGGTGATAAAATTTTATTTAAATGATATACTTTTAGTAAGGAATTAAACTGGGGGAAACTTCTGGGAAAGAAACCAGGGGGAAACAGATTAAGGGGTATTAACAAATACTGAGATAAATCTTAATGTTGTTTTTTCATTCCCTTCAGTAATGGACAGTGCCATTTATTGAAATACTGGAATGAGTTCCTTTGTAAAAATGCTGATACTCTGTTCTTTTTTTTTACAGGATGATGAAGATATTTATCTTCTTAGCAAAATTTCAGAAATAATGTCCACATTATTCTCAACATACAAAGAAGAATTCTTTGTATACTTTGATATGCTGTTACCACATTTTGTTCGCCTCATTGTGAGTATTTCTTTTTCATTAAAACTTTTAATATTTTTACTGATGCAGTGTTGATGTCCTTACTTGTGATTTAAAATTGATGATACTTCAATGACACAATTCTCGATGGATTAAAAATTGGAGGTAGTTTCTGTATTGCAGAGGTTTGCAAACAAATCTAGTTGAAAAGAAATAAAATGGAAGTTTTAGTAATAGATAATGAAATTCAAAAAAAAAGAAAAAAAAAGACTAAAAATTGAATTTTTGTTGAAGCAGCTTGGAATCCAAATTTAAAATATTTTAATTACATGTTTTATTTCATTTGTTTGAATAAAGATTTGTGGATGTATGTGTGTCTTTTGTGTTTTTCCTCTTGTTACGCTTAATGCTATTAAGAGATAAGGTAAAAGGTAGTTGTGGCATTAACCTTAAAGAATTTTGTTTGAACTGAAATGCTTATGTATATATGAAGTATGCATCCTGTTGTAGTTTGTGAAATTGATAGCTAATACTTATTTATGGTTAAACCTATTTTCAACTACTAGTATTGATTTATTAACTGTGAGATTAGCATACCAGGTGTCTTTTAGAACTTATTCTAAATTTTATATGTAATATGTTATTTCTTTTTCAAATATATAATTTTATGATCCTTGAAATTTTTAAAATGCTCCCTAGAAAAGTCCAGAATAATATATGAGCCATTTTTATTGAAAGGGTTTTGAAATTACTGAATATATCTATTAAATCTGAACTCATTGAAAATTATCTGTTTAACATCAAGATAAATTGATTATCTATTTTGTTTCTGAATGGAAGGTAAGAAATAACAAGGAAGATGAAATCGGGGATTGTGGGTTATTCTACAGCTGAGCATATTTTATGAGCATTTTGTAATTCTGTTAGATTTTTGTGAAAAGTTTTATTTATCTCATTGTATAATCCTACTTGATATGGTTCTTAGTTATTTTGTCATAATGTTATGTTTTGATAATATTTCTTCCTCCGTTTTGAAAATTTTTGTTTTGTGAATATTTTTAATATTAGTACTTACTGATAATGTGATATCGATTAACTTTATCTAAACATTGAAATAAATTTATTAATGGTCATTCTTTTTGTGAAATTAAATGCATATATTTGGGTATCTGCAGGAACCTTCTAGACCTTGGCCAGATCGCCAGTGGTCATTATGTGTTTTTGCGGATGTCATTGAATACAGTGGACCTGTGAGTATTCCTGAATTTTGTTTCGTTCCTATAATATATATATTCAGGCTGATTCATGTTGAATGGTACAAAATGACTGTTTATCATGTTATATAATATGATTGTTTATTTGGCTGAAACAAATGTTTTCTGAAACTTTTAACATAGTTACCACTTACGAGAATGCTCTCGTTGTCATCATTAGCAAATTGACGTCATCTGCATTTTGAAGTATACCGGTATCTTTATCATCGTTCCGAGATTGTCTCTGTTATATAAACTGTAGTATAAAAAACCACTACATCGTCATAACATTGAATGTTAGGTTAAGTAGTTTTAGAACATGGGATGCTTATTTAAGAAAATCCACCCACTAAACCCGAAGTGGTTCGAAAACTTCGTCAAATGTTGCTTGGAAGGACCAAAAAATTAGTGCGTCTCGCGAGTGCAGAAATAAATGCGCCTCTAAAAACCGTATGGGATGTGTTGTAGAGACGTGGTATGTGTCCCCCAGTTGCAAAATGAATATGCACTTGTGAAATATGCAACTAGATGCACAACAAACCAGTGCTTCAAAATTGAAAGGGAAGAGAGGGTCAAATTAGTTAAGCAGGTGTGTGCGTGTTTCATGACTTCTCCATAATCAATCCAATACAAACAATTCCTGACCTGCATTTCTTATTTGTTGATAAATTTTTCGTTTTCACTGTTTATTGCGCCTTTTCTCTTTTCGTTGATTTTCGACTCTCTGAGTAGAAATTTAAAGTTAATAGTAAATAAGAAATGGAACTTTTAGCAAATTCACGGAGTTCTGCGGCTCTACAACACTAATTACACACCTTCGAAACTTAGGGTATAAAAATACATACTATTTGCATTTATATCTCCTTGCCCCAAAATGTACTGCATGATTCAGAACTGTTGCGATCAATTCCGAACAGTAATGGGGGGAATGCCAGCTGTGTTTGTGTTTTTTTGGGGGGGGATTAGATTTTTAATAATATATTTTTTTATAATCTTTGTTTTTACTCGCAGTATAAAAAAATCATCTTATACCCCCCAAGTTTATGATGAAATAGCTAAAAATTTTCGTTGTAACATATTTCTATGAAAATTTTTATTAAGAGCTTATTTCAACCTGATATAAAATCATACAATAAACCATTCCTTTGGAATACCAGGTTCTTATTAGCAGTTCATCTTAATTTCCACCTACCAATTTTCTATTACTTTACATTCTTGCATTAGATTTATAATCTCTCTTTCTCATATAAAAGTGTTAAGGCTTTTCTTCTGTATTATTAATTATGTAAATATTTTCTATGCTATAGGCATGCTCTAGATATCAACAATATTTCCTACAACCTCTGTTAACATCTTTAAGAGATGAAAACGTTGATCTTAGACAGACTGCCGCATATACCATTGGTGTATTAAGTCAATTTGGAGGTCCTGAATTCTCAAAATTTTGTTCAGGTAAATATTTGATCATTGTCATCTGGAGTTGAAAATGATTTTTTTTTTAAATTCTATCTCAATTGTATGCAAATTTTATAAAATTTATTACATGCATTTTTTGAACTGTTATTTTGTTGAATTCTCATCCTCCTTTTTCTGAAATTCCCAAATTTTATTGTAATATGGATTTATTGTGTACTTGAGTATATATATATATATATATGTATATATATATATATATATAATATAGTTTTATAAATTTTTTGTTTACAAGCTTAATAACTCATCCTCTCATGTAGATTATCAAACTTTATCTAATTGCCTCATAAGTTAAGTTATCTTCCTTATTCTCCTATATTCTATAGTGTCAGAAAATGATAGCTTATATTTGTTATAGTCATGGTTGCCACTACTAAGTTTTGTAAGCCTTTTTTTAAAAAAATCTTTATTCTCGGAAGATGTGTTCTTGGGGTGTGTGCTATCCGTGAGCTTAATTTCATTCGAGAAATACATTTAACCTAAAACGAATTTTTTCCCTTCTCCTGTTCTTTGATTTTGTGTTAAAAATGCCATGCCATAACAGTTCTTGTGGAGGGAGTAAAAACTTAATTTCAAATTCAAAATGTCGGAATTGGGTGTGTGTGATTATAAAAGATAAAAATATTGAAAAGATTTATTATTTTTTGAGGGAATTAATTTAAAAAATAATATAACAAAAATACAAAATAATATAACTGTGTATATTAATATTTTATCATTTGTAGGGTATGGTGACTTTGAATGTCAGTGTCAACTGTGTGTTGTTGAAATTAAATTTTTCATCATAGAAGACTTAATTGATTTCAATCATTAAAGAAACTAATATATAATGTTTAAAATATTTTATAATTAGAACTGATCATTTTTACCAGCAAAAGAGAAGCATGTCTCAACATAAAAACAAACATATATTGATGAAATTAAAAATTTTTTTATAGTAGAACATATAATGAGTCTTAATTTACTAGATTCTTCACCAACAAAAGGAGTTGGCTTATACACCAGGTCTCTTTCATTTTTCAGTCAATACTAAGATAATGAAAATGATGTCAAAATAATTTTTCTCTGGAAAAAGCAAATAAATAAATTTTTAATTAATGTTTATTATTTAACACATTACCACATTTAGCTGTTGACAAAATTATTGTTAAATTTAAAGCAAGACTGCAATTTAGGCGATCTATAATGATGAAGCGGAAACAATAGGGAATGAAAATGCTCTAAATTACCGATATGGAAGTTAGTTGGGGATGAAAATATACTAAATTATCAATAGAACAGGTTATATTTGTGATATGAAAATTCATTTAGGAAAGGGTAAAACTTGGCTACTTACAATTTGGTATTCACAGTGGAGGAGTTCATGAAAAGAAAAGACCATACATTATTTATGGATCATTACTGTTCTCCAGAATTATTTAATGATAATCTGAATTACGAAATTAAATCTCATGGAACTGTTATATGAAACAGAAAAAAAAATCTGTTAAAAAGCAAGGTATTGTTATAAAATTTTGTCGAAGGACATACAATTTTTGTTGGGGGGATAAAAGGAT
This sequence comes from Argiope argentata, assembly GCA_026289955.1. Classification (NCBI taxonomy): domain Eukaryota; kingdom Metazoa; phylum Arthropoda; class Arachnida; order Araneae; family Araneidae; genus Argiope; species Argiope argentata. The sequence goes on from JAOUZG010050832.1 coordinate 126,717, forward strand.
GTGTATTTCTTAGTTTTATCTAAAAAAATATTTTGTCTTGTTACCTACCCTCCTCCCCCCTGAATCCTCTTGAAAGTTTTAGGGCAATGGAAATATTTCATACAAACAAAAGATATTACTCAAAAGGAAATTAGGCGCAAATCATATGGGTTATGTACATCTAATGAGATTCATTAAATCCAATTAAAAATAAAACTGTACGGTAGTGAAAGTTGTTTATTATGTTTTGACCATTTTGTCATACTGTTTTTTCATATTCAGTGCAATTTAATATATATATTTTTTAATTAAAGCATTTATTCATTATTTGTGCAATAAGCATAATAAAAACTATTGTTTAAATTCAGTATTTCATTTACTGCATTGTCTTACATTTGGATATATATATATATATATATATATATATATATATATATATATATATA
>JAOUZG010050832.1:130999-153052 GCA_026289955.1 Argiope argentata
TATATATATATATATATATATATATATATATATATATATATAGTGTGTGTGTATTAAAACATTTTAACTATTTTCATAAAAAAATAATGTTGTTTACTTTTATTTCAGAACAATACAGAATTGTTTTCAGTTTGTGTGAATGTTTTGAATCCTAATCAGCTAGAAGCTTTAAGGTTAGCCTTAATAGCTCAGTGAAAGTTTTTCTCCTGTGTTGTGTAACAAGACTTTGATACTGCTATGTATGAGTGCTTCAGTTTTGCTCACAAGAAGCTAAAAGCCTTCAAAAAAACCTTTCAAGTGTTATTATTCAAGATGCACTTGTAAAATTGACTCCTTGACATTGCAGGCCAAGTTAAATGAATAAATATTTTTAAAATGACTTTTCTGACTAATATAAATTTCCTTCAAAACAAAATAATTACCTCCATTTTGAAATTTCTGTGCTTCAAATTATTCTTATTCATAATTGGTGCATTTATAATAATTAAAAAAAAAACAACTTACAATCATTTTATATCCACAGATTTGTTAATGTTGGAGTTATGAAATTTTGAATGTCTTCATTTAAAATCTAATCTGTTACCTATTTATATGCTATCCAGAGCTTTGCAGTTGCTGTTATATGAATGATTAACCATTATTTGAGCATTTTGTGGCATTTTTATTTTAATTTCTAAATCTTAATTAATGGTAATTGTATTGTAAACTTTTTGGTGAAAATTTTGATTTAGAATTGTGATAATTTTGCTTTAGTTACAGCAGTATTTAGTTGACTTTTTATTGTTGCAAGATGTACAATATATTAAAAAACTCAAAAGTTGAATCAAAATTTTATATCTTTTACCATTTTAATTTGTAATTACTTTGCTATGCAATTTGTTGAAAATAACTGATTCTTTTGATATTTTTAAGAGGGGAAAAGATATTCTTGCTAAATAAGAATATTTAATTTGAAAATGAACTTGATATTATATTCAATATTATACAGTTCTGGTTGTTGCAATTTTTTTCATTGGTCTTAAAAAATGCCAAATAAAAACAGGTTAATTGACTTTCTATTCAACAAGCTTTGAAATCTTATTTTGTTATGTTAGGCTTATTTTCCATAATACAATTGATTATTTATGTTGGGTATGCTGAGCATTTTTCGTAAGGTATTATTTTGATTTAATGCTAAAGAAGTGAGGTGGGGTTTTGCTTATAAATATTAGTTCCTATATTCTCGTATCCTGCTAGTCATAAAACATGTATCATGCATTTTTCATATTTCAAGCTCAAACATATTTCTTCTGTCAGGAGTTCATTTTTGTTAGTGATTTTACTTAAATCTAGTATCATAACCTGTATTTATACGGTAACTATAATTTGTATTTAAGGAATTTTTTAAAGGATGATTTTTTATTTTCTCAAGCAGCAACTGTTAGGGCTTTGAAATATTTTTAATCTTTTTTTTTCATAGCTGTTTTGCATTGATATATTTTTTAAAAACGTTTTATGCTTAAGTTCAAAATCTTTTGGACTTTATTATTTCATATTGAAGTAATAATTTTCAGGTGGCTTAAATTTTCTTGGATAGTATTATTTTTAAGACATTTTATTAAATTATTTGTAGCTTAAATATTATGATGTGGTAACTATTTTTAATTGTTCTTTCTCCAGAATTACCTTCTATTTTTTTGTGTCCTTAAATGTATATTTGTTAAAATTAAATCTTTAAAATCATCAGTAAGTGTGTTCATGCAAAGAAAAGATGAAAATACCATTAATATGCTATAATTGTAGGCTGAAATTTTATTTGCAGTGCCTGCATGTGACATCAAGTTCATACTTGGAAGTTTTTTTCTTCATTAACTAAGCACTCATTTAGTTCTGATAATCAAACATTTTAAACAGTTCAATGGAAAAGTAAATCCTGTTTTGTTTCAAGTTTAATTAATTTGTATTATAAGTTTTGTAATTTCTTAAGTAGTACCCATATTATAATACTACGTCGATTTTAAATTGGTATTCTATTGTGTTAAATATTTGAGAGAAATAAAATTTTGAAATCACTTTTTACCATTTAAAAGGACCTCATACTAGCAATCTGCAGGTTCAGAAAACTATTTTTTTAAATATCTTTGTACATAGTAATTGTTTAATCTTGTTACATGATTGATATTTGAGATAAAACCAAATTAATTGGAAACTTAAATCATCATACCTTGAAATGCTTGTCCATTGTTTCCAAGATGTACATTTTAACTATTGTGGAAATAAAGATGTTGCACATAAGGTTTCATGTCAATTTTATTTAATCCTGTAAATTCATTTTTAATGTGATATTATAAAAACCTACTTGTTTTTTAATTTTTACAAACTAAATAAGCATTTGAATTTTTCCCAATAATTAAAGGCCTGCATATATTTGTATGTAGAATTTGCTGACTAACATTTTTGAAGTTATGAGTTAAAACACACTTTAGATTTCTTAACTTACATATAGCTAACAGTTATTTCGCTTATTTAACTAACAGTAGTATTGAATAATTTTCCTTGATAAAAAATACCGATTACGGCATAAATTTATGCAAACCTTCTAAATATTATAATTAAAAAAAGGTAATGCTCGAAAAAATTGTAATTTGGGGAATAAGTTTTAAAAAAAGGATCCCCCTCACAAAAAATAGCTATATGGTATTCACACGTTAAATCGAGACGGTCTATACTAATCAGGATAATTATAAAACACAAGGCAGCCGTCATTCAATCTCGCAACATGCTATTGTTACTGAATTGAGCATTAGTGGTTTAACTTTTCTATAAGATTGGTGAATCTACGACACATATTGCGAAAGTTCCCCATTGCAAAAGGAATCAAGGCGACTAAAAGCTCTATTTCATTGAATGGGTTATTGAAATTAGAACGTCATTTTGAGGGAAAGCGGATCGTGTACCTAATTTACAAAGTGTTGTAGGAAATCTGGCAGCCGAGACTTCAACGGAGAATAGCAGTGCACGTAAAGCCGAGTGATTAATAAGCAGGGGTGTTTGTGCTGCGGGGAAACTCCGGAATTCCGGGGATGGTCGTTCAAAAGGAAGTAGAAATAATAGTGAATTATTTATTTTGATCTGGGTAATTTTTTTTTTTTTTTTTGCTTTGAAAGCAGAAAACGCAAGGTCAGTGTGTGTGGTGAAAACTTTTCCTTTCTTTCTCCAAAGGCAGTGATAATGCGTGAAAAGGGGGGGGGACTTCTTTTCTGTTCTTTCCTTATTGTGAGTTATGACTCATTCCCCCGGTTCTCGGACATTCTCTTCTGGATTCTTTTCGGCAAGTGGCGCGGCAGAAAAAAAAGGGAGAGACTTCGTTCGACCAGATGTGCGATCAGACTCTGGGTTCAAAGGTCTTATCTCTCCTGGCGTGGCGCCAATAAGTAAAGAAGAGGGATTTTTCGCCGTATTAGCTATTTTTCATTGATCGCTTCGCAACATTTTTCTCCGCTGTGTAAAATTTTCGTTTCGTTTATTGAAATATTTTTTTTATTTATATACGCAAGAGAATTTCACTATGAAATTTCTGGATATAAATAGTGATATTATACAATTAGAAGAAGGTGTCTGGAATGCATTTAGGTGGAATCGGATTGAACGGAGAGTTGGTGATGGTGCAAGAAAATAAATGTTGCTGGACAAGCATATTGTGTTTTTTCTAACTCACTGCTGAAGTATGGCGGGGAAGGATTCAGGGCGTGGAATCGGATTGAACGGAGAGATGGTGATGGTGCAAGAAAATAAATGTTGCTGGACAAGCATATTGTGTTTTTTCTAACTCACTGCTGAAGTATGGTGGGGAAGGATTCAAGGCTTTCACAAATCATTCTAAAACTGTGACGCACATATAATATTCTAAGTGCATTGGACATTCAATGACTTTAAGTAATTATGCTAATTCAAAAAATACTGATGACTTACTGGAGACTGATGCTCTGCCATTGGATATAGTGACAAGAAAAGCACGCCAAGAGGTATTAATAACTTCGTTTATCGCCGAGAATTCTCTTTCTTTCAATGTAGCTCCCAATTTAATTGAACTCTGCAAACAGTTGAGCCGCGATCAGACGGCACTAAACTCGTTGGAAATGTTCAGGACTACTGCATGTTATAAGATGAAATATGGGCTCGCAAAAACTATTAAGGAAAATATCATTAAAACTTTAAAGGAGACTCCATTTTCTCTAAATTTGGATGAAAGTACTAGCAATGCTCAAGAATGTATACTGGCAATATTGGTGCAGTTTTATGACAACAATCAAAATGATGTTGTAGTTCATCATTTTGCATCTCTAAAGATGGAATCTTGCAATTCAGAAGCTGTTTTTAAAGCAGTTGTCAATACTATTGAAGATAATAATATTCCATGGGCAAACTTAATTAGTGTATTAATGGACTCATGTAACACCATGCGTGGAAAAAAAAAGTGTTGAAACCAGACTACGGTCAAACAAAGCCCCCCCCCCACTTATTAGATATTGATGGTGACACATGTCACACAGCTAATAACTGTGCAAAAAAAATTTGCTTCATGTTTTGATAGATACTTAGGAAGATTTGTTTGATGACAACTATTTTTATTTGAAAAGCTGCAGTAAAAGAGAATTTTTTTTCAAAATCTGTGAATCCCTTGCCATTAAAAAACTTAAGCCCTTGAAGAGACCAGACCATAGGTGGGTGTACATTTTATGTGTTTTAGAAAGAATCAAAGATCTGTGGGACGCTCTTATTGCATTTTATTTTCACTACTTGGATAAAACTGATAAAGGGGATTATTTTTCTTATGTTGAAACTGTATACAATAAAAGAAATATCTGCAGCTCAGAAAAAAATTGTAGAAGGGGTGTATTCTTGCTTGCATTCCCAACAACTCACAAAGGATGCTTTAGCTCGGAAAAAAAGATTACTAAATGAGTTATTTGTTATGCAAAACAAAACTTTATTGCATATGGTATTATATTCAGCAGTATTACCAGAGTTCAACACATATATTAAATTATTTGAAACAAAAAAAAAACCCAATGCTTTATTTAATACATTCCAGCAATTATAAATTGATGGCAAAATTTTTCTCTTTTTTATGAAGCCAGAAAATATAGAGTGCACATTTTATAATGATTTATTAAAGGTTGATGTCACAAATCCAGAATTCCATCTACCTAGCAAAGTAATATTTACTGGTGCAGAAGCTTCCACTCTCCTGAAGAAATTATCAAAAAATTATCCAATAGCAAAAGAATTCCAAATTTCTCTGATGAAAGCTTATACTAATACAGCACAGCATATGAAACAGAAATTACCCCTTAAAAATCATATCTAATTAGTTTTACAGCATTAGATCCAGAGCTAAGAGGTAAAACCAGTACAATATTAGCTTTTGAAAAATTATCATCTTTTATGTCCCATATTTTTAGTGATAATGAAAAGTCAAAAGTGGAAGCTGAAATAATGTTATATCAGAGTGATATTGATATCACCAAAGAAATGCTCTACACATCTGATGAAAGTGGAAATCAAGTCAAGTATACAATTGATAAATATTGGTCTTAAATTTTAAATTTAAAAGATGATTTCACAAATGATTATAAGTTTCCTACATTGGCTAAATTAGTCAAAGCCTGCCTTGGCTGCTTCCATGGCCCATTAGTGGAAAGTGCATTCAACTTAATGGATACACTTGTCACTGACTATAGAACCTCTCTTAAGATTGATTCCCTAGATACAGTACAGACTATTAAATATGATTTAATGGCTTCTAAAGAAACCTCATGTGAAAAATATGGCTCAAAAAATCCAGTGACTGATCCAATTCACAAAGATCTCTTACTGAATATGAACAGAAGTTGGAAAACATATCAAGAGGACTTAAAAACATGTATTTCAGATGAGTCACCTATAAAAATCTCTGAAAAACCTTCTACATTAGCAGAAAAGCAAACTGCTTCTACATCTGCATGTTCAGTTCTCGAGGAAATTTCTCCAACTGTAAACGAGGAAAATAAAAGTCATCCTTCCTGCAATTACGAAGTTCACCACAAAAGGAAGACAAGTCCACAAACATCAGAAAATAAAAAAAAGCAGCAGAAATTAGATAATTTTTTTAAAAGAATTAATTCAGGTAATTTAAAATATTTACATAAAATGTAGTAGTTAATATGTTTGAAAATTAATGGTTATTAATTTTTCAAAAGAAGTAATTCATTGAACTTTTATAATTAGGTCATTCAATACTTCATAATCGTAATTTTTCATTTCTCCCCCCCCCCCTTCTCGAAACTCCAAAATGTCGGTAGTAAGTCCGTAAAAGTTTCAGGGGATTTTTTGGGGTCCCACAAACACCCCTGAATAAGGAACATCAATCCGATGCATCCTACACAGAATCTTGATGCTGTATTCGTGCACGATATAAGCACTTTACCAATTATTGAAAGCTGGTGCCGATGAAAGAGGAGCTGCAACTCGTGTGCTTACAGAAATATAATGTGACGCACATTAGTCGTCGAACATCATGTGGTCAAAGCCTACCTTTCATTGCGTGGTGACGCCAATGCGCAAAACAGTAATATTTGGTCGATATCAAACCCTCGTGAATACCCGACCGAACCACTACTACATTATCAGCATGTGACTGTTTTGTGTGTTTTCATCGCGCCTTTCATTCTGAGCCCTTTCTTTATTTAAAGAGCATTGTCCCATATCCGGTCGGAAAACCTATTCCATCTCTGCAGATTCTGATGAAAGACAAGCCTCGCACTTTGGCGAGACCACATTGTGCCTGCTTTGCAGCAACGATGTGTGTTAGATGCCATCACCTTAATGTGGAATAGTTACCTGCCTCTTGTTACTCGTTCCATGAAAATGTTACTCCTAGACTCATTTACTGATGACCGAGGATGTTAGATTAAGTGGTCCGCATTATCACCATACCTCAGCAGACTTCTGAGCATGGTGATACATAAAATCTCGTGTCTCCGGCCACTTCGATGGTTCGTCTGTGGCATCGATGGCGGCATGTTATACTCATTTGTAATAGGCTTAGTTGCGCTCCTAAACTCGCTTAATATCTTATGCTTTAAATTAAAACGGTCAGTGTTAAGTGACAGTGCTCTGTTTTGCATAAACCATGTCAGTTGAATGTGTGAGCGTCATCTATCGGTCATTTTTTGAATAAGGGGAAAAAGAAAATCGAAATCTCTCTTTGAGCATATTCTTGCAAACCATAATTTCTTTTGGAACATTATATTTACGATTTTTTACAAATTTATCGTGTACCCTGTATTTTATATAAAAAAAGTAAATAAAATTTCGAATGAAATTCTTTTTTAATTTATTACTTTAAAAAAAGTTTTGATACTTATGAAGACAAAAGACTATAAGTAACTTTTTTCTATAAAATATTTTTTATTTGATCTCAGTTATATGAAGAGTGGTAGTATATTAAATATTTCTGTTTAAGAGCCTTTTTTAACATATTCTTTTAAAAAGAATTTTATATTTTTCCAAAAATTAAACAGATTTAACAATACAAAAATTAAGCATTTATCTATTAGCAAATTTAACATTATAATTGGTATTCTTTAAAAACTACATTTAGATGTAATATTACAATTTATAATTCTTTTTTATTGATTTTATTACTCCATTTAATATATCTGGTTATTAAATACAGTGGTCAAAATAAATATTCGACAAGCATTCAGTTTTTAATGTTCAATTTTATATCTATGATAAAATTTAGAATAATAAATACATTCCAATTGTCAAATTACAGATTAAACTATATACTTCAATTGAAATCAATGATTGGCTAATAAATTTAAACTGTACCAAAAAATACAAAATAATTATTTAACTCGTGTGATTGCTAAACAAATTAAGTATTCGACAACCGTAACTGAAATCGAAATTTGTTTACTTATTTAAGTCAAGAGTCGATTCCAGCGGAAGATTACACTTGTAGTTTGATAAGGATTAATCTAGATTGTTCGCTGTGTTTTTGCTTAAAAGTTTGCGAAAAATGGGGCGCAAAGGAAAGGAAATTTCCTAAAAATTGAAAGAAAACATTATTTAAATCAGTGGAAATTGTGGAAAACAAGCCTAGAAGTGGCATCCCAAGAAACTGACGAAGGATTGATTACGCAAAAAGTATATATATATATATATAATCTTCGAGTAAATGCATTTAAGTTGGCAAAAAAAAAAAAAAAAGACAGAGAGAGAGAGAGAGAGAGTCTTACACAAGCTTTTAAGTTTTACCAGAATAATGATCCCAAACATTCTGCTCTAAATACTCGATTTTGGTTGATATATAATGGCCCATTTGTTATTAAAACCCCAGCTCAGTCTCCGGATTTGAACCCCATTGAGCATCTTTGGAGTCATGTGGAAAATAGAATTCGGAAACGGGAATTTACTTCCAAAGCAATAATGAAGGAAGTGCTGATGGGTGAATGGCAAAAGATTGATCAGAATTTTACTTTGCAAATCAGTTAAATCGATGCCAAATCGTTTAAGAGACGTAATTCGCCACCGGTAGGAAACTACAAAATATTAGAATTGAGATTTGATAAGATATTGAATCACTAAAATTAATTGTCGAATACTTTTTTTGTTTTGTAATTATGAGGGTTCAATTATTTGCTAATTTTGATTATTATTTAAAATTCTCAACAAAATGTTGATTGCAATAAAAAGTTTATATTGTTATTTAGAAGTTAACATTAGGAACGCATTTATTATTTTACATTTTATTGTAAATATAATTTAAAACATTGAAAATGCATGCATGCCAAATATTTATTTTGACCACCGTACCAATTTAAGGGAATTGATATTGTTCTGTTCAACCAAAAACCTAATATAAATTTTCGGTTATTAGACTGGATACTTCTTAAAAACAATCTAAGGATTTATTTTAACAATTATATATATAATCATTATTTCTATAGTTGTATAATTATATGCTATATTTCTATTCATATAAGGAGCAACAACATATGTGACGAATATTAACTTAAAAAAATGGAACATTCATTGAAATGGAAGCTATATAGGATAAATGATTAAACTTCACTATTATGTTTTCCGATTTATGTTTTATGCCTATAACAAGGATATGTCTTGTTTATGTGTCTTCATACAATGAAATCTGTTGCATTCAAAACGTATCTATGCAGAATTCTGAGTTGCCTAAAAGCACGTAAGAAAACTGACTTTAAAAAAATTATAAGTGAATGAAATGCCCTGCTTTCTTCGTATGCCCACAGTATAAAGTGGAGTATAGTTTCAAGTCTGTTAATGAGTAATAAGCAATGGTGATAGATATAAGATACGTATATTGATAAAAATATGCTGAAATAGCGAATAAAAATCAGTTAATATTTTTATAGATAAGATAATAATTTTAACACTAAAATTAATATTTCTTATAAACGATAGAAATATATGAAATTTTATCTCTTTTGCTCATTTAACAAAAACTTCATTTTGATGTTTTCACTGTAATGGTGATTCAGATTCAAGTGCAATTTAAGCAAAATATTCATTGTTATTGAATATCTCATGGCAGAAACGAATCTAACTTCTTAAAATTTCCACTGTGAATGTTTTGTCATGTAGGGAGTAGCTTGTAACTTAACAGAACTTTTTAAATTGTCACAAAAATAAATATTACCGACTTCCAGAGAATATCTAAATATGAAAATAAGCTTTAACAAAAAATACCAAATATCTCTCAATGTAATTATGATATTTTACATAGTGTTTGCTCTGGGTAATTTTTCCTTGAGGAATTTATTCATGACATCTACAAAAGGCTATTGCCATAGGAAATTTCCAAGTTTGCACAATTTAAAAATTGTTGACAATCCGCAATGAACATTTAAGGCACAACTTTTAGTATATGTTTCTAGCTTTTAAATGGTATAATTTTTTATATACGATGTTCGACAGGGGAATAAAGTAGGGTGACTCTTTTTTTTCCCGCGATTGTACACTAAACTCTATCACCCTCTAAGTAGATATGTGACTTCATCTACTGTACAATTTCCTTTTAAATTGCCTGGGTGAGCTCATTCAGCTAATATCGGTGACTATCAGATGATTTGTCTGAAAAATTTTCTATCAGCTGTTAGGAAAAAGATAAGAGATAAGTGTTCTTAGGTGTAGGATCAAAAAAGGCACAATTAGACCAATAGCAGAAATCTATACGAGAGTTGAGGAGCGCAGAACCAGAATGGACTTGGAACTGACTAATGGGGACTTTCTGTTACCCCTTTGCACTCGTTGTGGTCCCATTAGTTGTGTTGTTTGTGGCTTGGCGTATTCAGAAAGTGTGGTTGATAATGACCGATCAAGAAAAATTGTCATTCACTTGGAGGAAAATGGAGTGATGAAATATATTAGAGGACGAGCTTAAAGACGACACCAATAGATTATAAAGCAGGATGATTCATGCTGAGTGGGGTAAAAATGACGGATACCTGTGAATGCTATAATTAATTTATTTTGATAAATCAAATTTACCATGAAACTACAGTTATCTAAGTTTCTATGTGTACCCATCTGGTAAAACTGCTGTTGGCGGTATTCCAGCTCCTTCCACACTCGGATAGAATATCCCTTTCTAATTAGTCCATCAGGTCAATTATCCTTTGCTTCAATTACTGCATCGCCTGAGGAAGAAGAGGTACTCCATAAGAAAAAATTGCAAGGGGCTGTATCTAAAAATCTCAACAGTAAAAAAAAAAAAAAAAAAAACATTGCAATATTATTTGATCCAGATGACCAATCGAATGATGGAACAGACGATCGTTCGAGTATGCTAATGCTATTGTGGTGAACCACTGTCTTGCTGCAGAATGAAGCCAGAAACGCTTCCTTTAATTGAGGGAACAACCATTAAGAGCATGTCTTAGTAAATAAACCCGTTAATATATTTTTCCACGAAGAAAAAAGTATAAAAAACACAGCTGGTTTATACCATATAAGATATTCCTCTTTGAAAAATCACGCTAATGTTCCATTATTCTATGTGGATATTTCTTGCCCAGAACCGTAAATTTACAGTGATTAATTTTGTCACATAAGCGAAAAGTGCCTTCATCAGTTAACAGAAGTCTGTTCACGGAACCTTCAGCTTATGTCTACTCTTAAATCTACTCTTAAATCTTTTGGCGATAATGACAACAGCGAACTCTTTCTCCTAGTTTCCTCTAGCACCGATTTCGTCACTGGAAGAATTTTCACTGTTGCGAGATAAACCTCATGTAATATTAAATACAGAATAAATTTGTTTCAGCTAAATAAATCTATTACAGGATTCGTAATATATTATTAATTTTGTCTCATTCAATAAAACTCACCCTATATTAACAGATAGGATATTCATAAAACCCAAAAATTTCAACATCAGTCAAAGCAACTCTGTTTTCTTATTTGCAATGTAACCAAATTGCAGGCAATTAAAAAATAACTAACCAAGAACAATTAGATTAGTTTGATGTTTTTCCCCTGCATTATGGTCTTCGCTCTAGTTAATAAACTGCGAAAACTGACATTAAAAATATTTCTTGGACAAGTTATTTATTTTAATTTTCTGAATTTTAGCGAATAGCAAAAGCTATTCGCTAAAACTAGTTGGTTTACTCCAAATCGGCCTTATTTTAATAGCCATATTTTTAAAGAAAACTCAAATATGATTTTATTAATAGCTCAAGATTTTAACTGTTCGCAAAATTTATTTAGCCTGTTAAATACGCAAGAACTAAGAACTTAAAAAAAAAACTGACTGAATTTTGCTTCCGAATGCATAATTGATAAGAAATTAGAACAACTTGTTGCTGCACTGTCATTCCTTGAATAAATTACTCAAGACCCGATATTGAAATAAAATACATAGCTGTCTAAAATGGGTTTTTTTTTGTGGGGAGTTATCTTATCTAACTATCATTTAACAAATTATTTCAACCAAATTATGGGAATTCGAATTGTTCTTAAAATTTCATTTAACTATTGCGAATCATGTCGGAAAACGTGCAAATTAGAATTTTCGAAGTAATCTAAAAGTAATACTTATTTTCTGTAATGTAGTCTTGAACTGCACAAATGATATAAGTCATCACGAGCAGCATACATTATTGTTTGAAATATCACCATTAATAATTTTGATAGAATAAAAGAAAGTTTTCTAATCTTCGTGAAATTTTTTGAAATTAATGGAAAAGGTGTAAGTAATATATTGTTACAAGCGGGCGAACGCCGCTGAATGCACGGAAGGGAGAGCGATTCGCGATGGTGTCAAAGAGCTTGGCGCCAGTCGGGTTGGTTTGGCGAAAGGTAGTAATCTGGCAGCCGCTGAATCTCGCGGTGATTTCCGAAGCTTCGTGTCTCCTTCGCCAGGCTATATAAGGGACGGGCTGCCGCATTCGGCAGTTCCTCTCTCTCGGAAGAGAAGCGTCTCGCTGGACTAGCTGATTAGTGAGCTGTGCTTACGTTTGCTGTTAACGTTGTATTATTGAGCTCGCTGTGATTTACTATTTACTGTGCTATACGATAGCTGTTTTGCAGTCTAATTTTATTGTGCGTAAGGCTCGCATTTACGCCGTAAGTGACTATTGACTGCTGGATTGTGTTCATCTGAAGTTTTACTTTATCAAGCCATCCTGTAAATAGCTGTAAATAAATTTGTTTGAGCTGTCCTCAAGTAAAGTCCATTCAATCCGAACCCGCTACGCAATATTTTTAGAAAATTTACATTAAATACTGAAAATCTTCGTAAGCAAGACTTTGATAAGGGTTGTGACAGGAAAGTGCTGAAAAAAAAATTGAATTTTATTATTAGATTGTTTCATTTATCTCGTATTTCTTATTCATCAAATCTATAAATAAATGGATTAATAAACACTAAATTTTTTTCAATATTGTTCAGAAACTCATAAATTTTTTTACTTTATCGCTTAATATGAGAAATAGGTTTTTTTTCAAATTTTAAAAATACATTACCAAATTAAATCACACTGTGACGATTTAAGGGTTTTGTTTAATTTTAAATATGTTAATACAGGTTAGCAAAAAGTATGTTACCCACTTTAGAGGGTTCTAAAATGCCTTCTATTGATCCAAATGAGATAAAATTGGAGCTACGGATATTTGAGATAATGGGCTTTAAATTTATGAAATAATAATAAAAATACTACAAAAATTCACCGTTAGGTGGTGGTGTTATACGCATAAATCCATTTAATATGGTTTATAATTGTTAAATAAAGTAAAATTAAAATTCTTCAATATTTCCTCCTCCATTTTCAATAATATGCTCTAATCGAAGAACTATATTTTTCATAGTTGACCAGAGTGAGTTAGCCGAAATATTAAGAATATGGCAGCGAATGTTGTCTTTCAGATTTAGTAAAGAAGATAAATATTTCCCTTCAAATTACCCCACAACCAAAAGTCGTAAGGGGTAATGTCCAGTGAGCTAAGAGGTCATGCTATTGGGAATGATGGCTGATAACTTGTGCTTCTGTAAGATGATGTGTTAACAATGGCTTTAAATGACGATCCATATGAGGTAGCGTACCTTCCTGCATGAAAATGACGTCTTAAAGACATCCACGCTGTAGAAGAGGTATAACAGAATTCCTCAGAATATCATTGTGCCGTTGTGAACCTGGAATGAGCGTTCTGAAGAAATAAATCTAGTTAAAACGCTTAAATATTTACTTAAGAATGCTCTTCGAAAGAAAGAGTTTGTCAAATTAGCAAAAATAATCTGCAGTCATTTTTGAAAATTTGACTATAAGCCAGACTATGGCAAGTAGGGAAAACTATAATTTGTTTGACTATAATTGGACTATGGCAAGTAGTGAAAAACGTTTTCCAATTAAAATTAATGAAACATTATTTGAGATGAACCGTGTCATAAGAATGTTTTGTTGGACTTCTTGTGTTTTCATTTATTCAAGATTTGGAGTATTAAAAACTATAAAAATGGAAAGGGCGATAAGTTTCTCCTGTATAACATATAAAGTAGAATGTATTAATTCTTTTAGATTGCGGATAAATTCTTTGTTTTGAATTTAATTATTTAAAATGAAAGGATGAAAGTAGTTAAATCTAAAATACAATATTTTCTTCTATAATATAACGTTCTCCAAATGGAAATCAAAATCATTGCAACAAGCGCTTAGTGTAATTCAAACCTTATTTTTTATTAGAGACAAAAATCTAGAGATACTTCGGGAAAATTCCATGTGATGTCATGTCCTATCAGAAAAATTTTTTAAATCTGAAAGGCTGAAGTGAATTCATTTTATCTGTCGATTTTTTAGAGCTGAAAAGTACTGTGTTTCTGACTCTTTTTTTATTTTCTCGTGCACAAGAAAAAAAATATTGAAGTCATCAAATGATTCGATAAAGAGATTTTGGTGAATATTCATGCTTCAGATCTTCCAGAATTCAGAAAAGAGAGAGAAAAAAGACTTTTTAGATAAAAACAAACAAACAAACACACTTTCTTTTTACCTTCCTATGAGCACGATAACGTAAAAAGAATAATGAGGTAGTCGGGAATCCGGAGTAGTTCCTGAATTCAAAAGAAAAAAAGTTTTGTGTGAACATAATAATTCTAAAATGGAATGATATTTAGTACATAGCCTTTACATAAAAATTATGCCGGCGTCCTGGCATAGGGGGAGCGCGTCTTCCACCTGATCTGGTGCATCCCGAGTTCTAGTCCCAGTTCGGGCGTGGTTGTTCTTCTGTGTTCTATTTGTAAGGTGTGTGAATGTACTCCATCCCCCGTAAAAAAGGGCTGTATAAGCGAATGTGATGACTGAGTAGCAAAAAGTCGTATTCTTGGTCGTAGTTGGGGTTACTACAAAAACAAGAGACGCTGATTAGGCTTAAATCGCTGAGTATCTCAGCGAGCTTGTCCATGGCAAGTGCCATAAGAGACAACAACATCAAAATTGCTATTCTGTTCAAAATTTTGAACCGAATATGTAAAATTTAAGTTGTATGTGTCTAAACTCAGAAGATATCTTCATTGCCATCAAATATGTTTCAAATTTAAGACTTTTATCTAAAAATAGCCCCTTTATTCTTTTCTAAACGGGGTGTTTACATAAATTAAACATAATTAATCAAAAATTTTATGATTAGAAAACAAAAAGAAAAACATCTTTTAAGAATTTTACTTACTCTTGTAGTTCTGCAACATGCTGTCAATTTTCCTTCTTCTCTTTTGCGGACAAATGAAAGATAAATGATGAAATGCTTATATTTAACAATAAGGTTTACCAAGATTATTCATGGAATTAGGAAACGTAGTAACCGCTGATAACCCACAAAATGGTTGGAACACAACTAATGTAAAAATATTTTAGAACAATTTTTATTTACAGTAAGTGGTGCAAATGCAGAATTATGACTTAATAGAAAGTATATTTCTGTACTTAAAATAATTATTTTCCCCTTTTTAATATAAAAAAAAACTATGCTGAAATGTCATTTATTAAAAAAAGAAGTAATTTCCTTCCAGATTTTTTTCTCTTGTTAACAAGAAAGCTACTCACAGTTCACCTAATAATGCAGTAGTCAAATTCAGCTGTAGAGTTTTTAAAAAAATATTCGGTTTCACCTTAAATGTAGCAAAATTTATATTAAGAGTCAAATTCTTTAATAGTGTTAATAGAAACATCGACATTTTAGCTCGTTTTGTAGGACCCACGCCCGAAATAATAATTTCCCGTTTCCTTCGTCTCGGTCACAATATTTAATAATATTGCATAAAATATTCTTAGTAAGTACTCTTGAGAGATTTACTGTTACTTCACCCAGAGCAATAGAGCAATAAAAACTCAAGTTTCTTATTAAACTAAAATAGTACCTATGATCCATAACGACAAAAGGGGGGGGGATTGGATTTTTAGACTTTTTCAGAGATGGTACATATTTGGGAATAAAAATGCAGTGCATATAAATATTTCTTTTTTTAAGCCTTTTTTTTTCTTTTTTTAGCATTTTAACCTTTATTGATAGTTTTACTAATGCGATTACATCTTCAGTATCATTTTCGACATTTTTTAAAATTGAAAAACTGAACAACCGTGGCTTTTCAAATATTTCTTCCCTTCTGATATGACTTTTTCTTATGTTCAGGTTACAAGATAGAAGAAAATTGATCAACGATGTTTCTTTCAATATAGATTTAGTGTATTGTGATAACTTTAAAGTACACTTTCAACGTTCGCTTAAAGTAACTTTAAAGCTTACGTTTGGAAAGAGGTCAGCAATTTCAAAGTTAATATGCAATTAAATAATTTATGAAAAAAATTTATGCTTCAAAACAAGTGATTTCGTGATTCAATTCATCATTCACTCATTTGGATACTTATTTTAATAAAAAATATTTGCTTTATTCTCTCAGAATAACTGAAACAATATTTTAGTATTAGAAGTTATTTTTAAAATTTCATGCAGAAGCTTTCTTTACAATTTTTATTTATAGAGAGTTGGTTTCAGAATGAGGATAGGATTAGGACGACTTAGGATTAAATAGAGGAACTAGAAAGGGCTTAGTTATTAAATAATTTTTTCAGGTTAAATATATTCAGACATCAGGTTAAAAAGTTTTATTACATTAGATTAGATTTTGTTAAAATACCAGGCGCACTTGATTCAATCTTTGGGAATAATTAGAAAGTGAATTATTTGTCATGCGTGTCCTTATAGTCCTGTTAATTAATAGTTAGCTATATATTCTGTAATAGGTTTTGAAACAACCATTTAAATATTTTTCGCACTTAACAAATCAGAATGCGGTCTATAATAGACAGGTATTTTTTTGCACTAATCTCAAAACTTATGAAATTAAATCCTAATACTCTAAGTAAATTGAAAAAGTTTGCGACGAATTCTCGTTGAACTTCTCCGGAGACAAATACATATGCAAAACTAAAACTCTTCAGATAATATGTGTTTTTGACGAATATTTCAAATCCGTTTCATTTTAATTCAAAGTAGTGCATTTAGTCATCAATGACATTGCTATTCTTTTCAGTATTCTGAGTCTACCATTTTTCTACGATTTTACCTCGCTAAGGGGTAAGACGCAAAAGGATGAGCCATTTTCGGTATTCGTCATTCTTTGACGTTGATTTCAATTCTATTTGATACTTTTTAATCCAATTTTTTTATACTTATGTGCCGGGTCATTTATTACCGTACTAATTTATTTTAACTCAAAATTACGTATTGATTGCTTATATGGTTAATTCAAAGAACAAAAAAGTTTTCAGAAAAGGTACGAAGTTTATTATCACTAATTTTTACGGCGTTTTCTTCTTATGATCCTAGAACATATGGAGAAATTTTCAGTTTCATTTTTAGTAATGTCTACTACTTTTAAATGCCACATTTCCCATACAGTTAGAAAAGATAATATCAAATAATGAAACTGAGTTTTCGAAATTAAAGTATCTTTAAATGTTAAACCTTTTAAAAGAATTATTCCACCAATGAAAATTTTTTTTATTGAAATAAAAAGTTTTTTTTTTTCTTTTTTTTTCTTCCTTTTTTTCATTTTGACGAACGTTTGGAGACAAGGACAAAAACTATGATGCTGAAATTCTTCTTCTTTTTTTCCCCGTGATTAAACAAGTTTGTTTTTTACCAAGAATTTTAAAGGGTAATGTATAAGTGTTTTAGAAGATAGAGTTTACACATTTTTTTTGTGTGTGTTTTTGAAATTTCACATCACCCATGACTTATGAATCTGACCTCAGTTTTTGCGCCTCGTTTGAAACATGCCAATTAAAACCTCATTAAGGGGTTAAAAGCTTTAGTTGTTCCGATGAAAGAAAACTCGATTTTTTTTCTTTCTTCTTCCTACTAACATACTACAAAAGCATTTTGATTATAATAAATGATTTATATTACACAGACCTTAATAAATAAATCTGAAGGGTCAAATAGTTTATTCTTAATAAGTAATACAACGAAAGAATTGCATTATATTTTATTATATATTGTTTTTTAGAGCTGTTTTCCCTTTTTTTAAAGTGTTTTTTTTATTCTTCAATTCCTACTATTAGTTCACACTCTCCCTATCTCTCTCTCCATATCTTGCCCCCTTTTTTAATCGTTAATAAAATAATTTTTATTCATATATTCATATTCTAGTAAATTTTTTAAAACTTGTAGTGGATGACATTTGATGTTACTACAGTTTTTTCAAATATTAATTCATTAGTTTTTTTATTTTATTTTTTATTTTTATTATTTATTATTTATTATTATTTATTACTTTTATTTATTTTTTATTTTTAACTAACTTTCTTGCCAAAAGTTTTCATTTCCCCAACGCCAAATAAGCAACAAATTCAATTTGTTTTTTCTCCCACGCGAATTAGGGTTAGGCTTAACACGCTTTCGACCGATTATTTCAAACTATTCTGTTTATTTTCTTAATGTTTGATGCATTTAAAATTAAACTTTGCTAATTGATCGATTTTTCAGATTCATTTTGAAGTACTTTCGAATTAAAATAATACAGAATAAAGAAAATTAAAAATTTCTTATCAGTATTGCGTTAACCCATTGGCTTAAAAAATTAACATATTTTGCGTTGCCTCAATTGGCTTTGGAAATTCAACACTAACATTATTTTTTGAACAATTATTTATAGTAAGTGTAATTGATAGAACGAGGTAGCTTGGTTGGTTAGGCGTTGAATTCGCATCCCTTGGGATGCGAGTTCGAACGTGCCAGCCTGAAAACTCTCCATGTCTGTGTTTTTGGAAATAACATCTGTCGTTATCAGAAAGTCATCCATGTGCAGAGTAATACCACTGGGGATACTAGGTCAGAGGTGAGCGTTCTCTATTCCAATTCTAAATTACGATTTATGAATGAATGAATGAAGTCTGCCCCATAAAAAGGGATTGTGACGTGTGTGAGCTAGATGTGAGACTTCTGCTCTCTTGTGCTCAGGGGGCCATACCCTCAGAAGCTACTACACCCTTTTTTGCGTTTTAAAGCGGAACACTGGAGCAGCCTCAACATTTTTTTAAGTAACTAAAGCAAAATTTTTCTTTGTTAACCTAAGTAGGAATAGATTTTAATTTTTTTTATATCACTTATTGATTTAAATGTAGAAGAAGTTGCCATTTCTTCTTCTTTTTATACTAATAATTGTTTTCGAATATTAAAATTTCATTCATTATTCTTTGTTAATTTGGTTGGTGAAATATTTTTGTTGAAACGGATTTAATTGCTTTAAAAATTGTGTTTTTCAAGACATATTTTACTAAAATAAAGTTCAGAATTTTACGATGGTTTTGTTAGTTTAATAGAGAGCAAAAATTTTGCTGTCTGAAAAATTGCTTGTTTCATAAGTAATAAATATATATACAGACATAAAATATTTTGTATTGTTTTGTATTTTTTGTTATAAGAATCTAATAAGATGTAGTAGCTATACGTTGATTGAAATGGCTATGCTATACTGCTAGCATAATTTATTTGGTTGATATCCGGCATTGAAGGCTCATGAGTTCAAAATGTAGTATAAAACTCCTGTTTCTCCTTACCAACGACTCTCTTTCCTAACACTAGCTAACATTGTTCCACCCCCTTTTCATCTGCTTTTTTAGTGGATATTTTACGGATGAGATAATTGTATTCGTGAAATTCCTCCCACCTTTTGTTTTCTTTAGAATATTAGAGGATAAAACTGAATTCATTTTGACTTTCGGCTATTCTTTTACAACTGGCACGGGCAGTTACCGTCTTTCAGCAGTCTAAATGGACTGAATCATTAAAAACACTTCGAACTACATGATTGATTTGAACGTAAACAATGAATTCCTTTTACTAGTCGGATATCTTCTCCAAATTTCTCAGATTTCCTCTGTGAACATCAAATTTCTTTCTCACTCTACATTCATTGGCATATATCTGAATTTTTTATAGCTTCATTCCTTAGCACAAATTTGAACTTGGAAATCAAGACTATCCAAGTGAAATACGAATAAATGTTAGCTGTACTTAGTTATCAGTTGTAAAAATATTTACGCCGGGGTCCTGGCATAGGGGTAGCCCGTCTTCCCCGAGAGACGGGAGTCCCGGGTTTGAGTCCTGGTTCGGGCATGATTGTTTTCCCGTGTTCTATCTGTAAGGTGTATGAATGAGGTCCCTTGTAAAAAGGGGTTGTGTAAGCGACTGTGATGAGTGTGTAGATAAATCGTACTCATGGCCCTAGTTGGCTCTACTTCAAAACAAGAGACGCTCCTTTCGGCTTAAAACTCGCCGATGTCTAGACGAAGGTTGCCCATGGCAAGTGCCACTAAAAGTTTTAGAATTACTTCGTTTCAACGGCTTTTCATATGCAAAACGTTCAAACTTAGTTACTAGATAAGTTCGGACTCGGAGATAAGTTCATTTTGGTTTATGTTTCGGAAAATCTTTATTACTATTATATTGAAGCCTTCGCTCTGGCTCTTTCCTTTATGATAAGAGATTATGTTCCTTATTCCATGGACAGTTAAAATTCCACAGAGCAGCAATTATTTGAATCTTTTCTTACTATTTTAGAATCACCCGGGCCATAATTACGAGATCTATCCAGAGAAGCTTTCATGTTGCTTCAAAATCGGGTATTATTCCAGTTAAACTAAATGAGCTCTAAAACGACTTTCATCTTGAATGGTGTTGCTTCCATTATGGAACATTTTCACCCACTATTCCTCTGTGCAATATATCAATGCAGAAAGAAAACATTCTATATAGAATTCTTGATGGCAATGTTCTGAAACTTTGGTCCATCCTTATTTCACTGATTTCTAATTACATCTGAGAGAATTGATTAGGTTCGTAAACTTTAGCCAGTTTACAGGTAATTAACTCGAATTGAATCTTTAGAGATGGGTTCTACGTTACCTTGATTTTACTTGTGTATGTTTTTTTTATCTTTGATTATTAACTTTTGGTTAATGACACACATTCACACACACCGCAATTTTAAATTTTGAATTACGCGGATTATCAATTTTTCCGCGAGCTTTCATCTGATCATTTATTTATAGTTATGGAAAATTTCTTTCAAAAACTGTTTAAACTTCGAATACTTTCTCATGTTCGCTTTTTCCTGTTTTCTACCTTCCTATTTCGTTGTTTTCGTCATGTTTTGACAAACAGTCTCCATAACCTTGATATAAACACTGTATATGTTTCCTTATATATACAGTATAAAAATTTATAGCCGTAAAATCTGACAAACTGAATCAAATTAATTTTTTTATAATCCATGGAAGGACAATTTGAACCAATTTCGATGAAGATTAACGTGAGTTGTATTGTTTTCTCCTAACGAGGAACTAGCAAGGAAATATTCTGATTTACAGGATCTACTTCAACGTTAATCAGAGTTCGAGAACATATAAAGCATGAATTATTTGAATTTTAGCTTGAAAAGATGTTATCAAAGTCATTTATCATAAAAAAATTTTCTTCTTCTTTTTTCACGCCTCTGATATTTATGATGTTAGAGAACCCCTCGAGCTTATCGCAACCAACGCCAACGAAAACAAATGAGACCACCTTTCAAACGCAAGAAAAATCCTTTGTTCCTCTCGTTTTTTTTAATGGGTTGCTTGTTTTTCATTGTAACGTATGAATAGAATTTCTTAAATGGTTCCTTGAGGATGCACAAACATTTATCTTAGATTAAGGGTAAAAAAACTGTTTTCCCGTTCGTGAAAAATGAAATTTGAGATGATATTTTTTACTTGATTGGAAGCTTTCACGTAAAAGATTTCTATCTCACTCTTTATTATTTTAAAACAAAAATTCATGCGTGCAGCTGCAGCTTGATTTATGAGATCTTTGAATAACAATAAGCCTTCCGTTACCTATCAGAAATGAAAGTCAAACTTGAAACTGAGCTAGTGTAAGGGAATGCATCATTAGAAAATCATCGCATATTCATGCTTCTTAGTTTTAATAGGCATGTTTGAAAGGAGA
>JAOUZG010050832.1:165428-187597 GCA_026289955.1 Argiope argentata
ATATATATATATATATATATATATATATAATAGCTAATAGCTAATGTTTCTGAGTAGAAATTAAACCCATAATTTTAAAATATTCAAAATAAAATCAATTTTTCAAAAGTGAATTTTTCTGTTTGCCTTTGGGAGTAGAAAAAACATAAATGGCCATGTAATCTAATAATTTCTTAAAAATTATTACGTTATTATCATATTTGAAAAATTCAGCTTAAATAAATCATTACAGAATGATTTTAAAATAAATCATCGTAAACAAGGAAAATACTTTTCGAACTGAATAATGGATAATAATGAATAAAGACATCATTTCTTTTTCAGACAGTAGCATGCTTGTCACGAATATAAATCTTAATTTTTTTATAATACCTTTCTGATGATTGAAATTTTAAAGAAACGATGATATCTTTGATTATTTGATTGAAGGTTAGCTTTTCAGTTGATTATAGCTATTTCTCAATATTCTATCCTTTATCGAGAAGAAGCGCCAAACGGGTTTTTTAAGATCGCCTGTTCCCTTCCTCCTTTTGTCATTAAATTACAAAGCTGGGAAAGAGCCCATGAATGTTTTTGAGGATTAAAATATCATCTGATTTATAAAAGAGATTGCAGAATTACTGTTAAACATCTCTTTAAGAGGTTTGTTTTGGGGATTCATATAATTTAATGCACTGACAAGTGCATGCTGACATGATAGTACTCGACGTTAAGAACTGCTTCAGATCTCTTCACCCATTCCACCTAAACAAACTGGTTTCCTATTAGAAATTGTTCAAGGAAAGCATTTGCTTCTTCTAGGAAGTAGTTGCAAATGTTCTGTTGTAATATTCCTAAACATTCGAGTATTTAACTTCTCAGTATACTATTTACAGAAAAAAAGTTATATTTAATAAAGACTATAGGAATGAAAATTGTTTTAATGCGATGTTGAGCGAAATTCATCTCGCCGACAGTTTTTCCACAAAAACCAAACAAACAAACGAAAGCATTTTTATAAACGAACTTTGAGTTTATCTGCTATTCTTAAAGAAGGAATAATCTCTTCTCCAAATTTAATCCTTATGGGTTCCCATAATAGACAAAGTTTACGTTTAAATCTCAAGTTTGAGTTTTCTGATTTTCAATACATCACAATATGTTATCTCTCTACAGAATTTTAAAAATAATTGTAATTTTTAAAATTTTGTTCTATTTTTCTTGATGGATGGATGTGTTGAAAGTGGATGCTTTACACTTCTTTAAATAATCCAGGCCAGAATTTTTTTCTGATGATTGAAAAAATATAAATATTTTAAGATTAACAATTGTTTTTAAAATTATTGGTAAATTTAAATAAAAAAAATATTTTAATATATTATTACTGTAAATTTGAAAGATGAATAAAAGGTAGAAAAGCATAATCAAGCACATTTTATTGCAAAAATAAAATGTTTATATCAAAAAAGGCACTATTTCACTTTGGAAAAAATTTAAAGCCACCGAAATAATAATAATAAAAAATTACAATGCAAAAACCACGAATAAAAGTTTTTTAGACTCACTATTAGATTAATAACTTCAATTATTAGAGATTCGGTGGCAAGTTTTAATTTTTGAATTAGGTCAGAAGTGATTTTGTAACATTTGCTAGCATTTATAGAACGCTGTATTGTGGCTGAAAATATATTCTTCTTATTTTGAGAAGATTGTCCAATTGTATAACCTACAAATTCTCACTAGGATTACAATATTATAAATTTGAATACCTTTGAAATATATTATGTTGTTACTTATGGCACTTGCCATAAATAAGCCCCTCGCTGATACAGCAGCAGATTCAACTTTCAGCACAGAATGCCACTGATTCAATAAAAAAGTCTATTAATATCCCTCAAGTGTAAGCGCCTTATGAATGTTAACTAAGTCTAGAGCAAATATTCTTCTGTTTGTTTGGTATAAAACCTTGCCATAAAATGTCGGTCTTGTCTATGATTCAAAGCTAGGAAATTTATGGCAAAATAGTTGTCGCCGAGTTTTAATTATTCTAAGCATCTGGTACAAAGGTTTGTAGAAAACATATCCATATTTATTCGCCAGACATCCATAGAGCTGTTATGTGTTGTGACTTACGGCACTTGCCTATGGACAAGCTCCTTGCTGATACAGCAGCAGATTTAAGCCGACAGGAGCATCTCTTGTTTATGAAGTAGCGCCCACTAGGGCCTAGAACACGACTTAGCTACACACTCACCACATTTGCTTGCACAGCCCCTTTTTACAGGGGGGAACAGTCACACATCTCACAGATAGCACACAGAAGAACAACCATGCCCAAACCAGGACTCGAACCCGGGACTTCCAGAACACGAGGAAGACGGACTACCTCTGTGCCAGAAAGCCGGCGAAATATATTATTATTGGGAAAATGATTTTTGCTTAGGGTTTTGCATGGATATACCTAATATTTTGCTCATAGTTTCAATGTTCTCTTTTCAGAAAATAATTCAAGTATAATCAATAATAGTGTCCTTATGTTTCTGTATTCCTCTTTCTAACAACAAATTTTTTTAAAAATCACACCAATAAATTAAAAGCCATCCCGTGTCATAATAGATCTATTACCTAACTGAAATTTTTTTTATCTTTCAAAAGGTGTTAATAAGGATTATCAGGATGATCGAAGCTTCATTTTTATAAAGTGAAAGTAATCTATAATTATTGGCCAATATACCCTCACCTGCCTTCCAAATTCTAAAAACTTTATTTTGTATCAAATCAATAAAGTACACGGATATAAGGTATAAATGGATATCCCAACTTTTCAAATCTGTTAAAAGAAAGTAAAGACAAATATAGTTGTATTTTTTTCATTGGAAATCAACGATAATAGCTGAACATTTAAATTCAACACAGTGATAAGTGCTCATTGTAAGACTCTTCAAGAATACGAATGACATCAAGGACATACAAAAGCTCATTCCATATTTTTTCAGCATCTTTGTGAAGCTTGGAAAGTCTGAAGATATGCATGTCTTAAGTTCGTCAACGTTATTTGGTAGCGGTCAGGTAAAACATCTGCAGTTGGATTCAATCCAATGAAAAAAAATAAAATATTGCCATAAATGCACATATATATCCTTTCAAAGCTTCGCGCCAGGCATTATACAGCTTCGATATCCTTTGCATTTCTGGAAGGACTCATATTGAACACTTATAACAACATTGAACTTAAACTTTCAGTTATTATTTTTAATTTATGGTAAACAACAAGGCTGTTTATTTTTTTTATAGATATAAAAGTTGGGGTATTCTCTTATAATCACCCTGTAGTTCTACGCAACTCTGCTGTATAGTGAAAATTCACGACGAAGAATGTTCGATAGGAGAGATTTTAATGACCGCAGTCAAGAATGGTCTTATAGAAATGAAAAGAAGAGAAAAGCAACTTAATTTATTTTAGAAAAATACCTTTTTTTTCTTAATTGCAGTGATTCTACAACTACTTTTTAGCCATAATAATAGACATTGGTAACCTAAGCTAACAATGGTCTTTAATACTTCCATTGTGTATATGGAATACTTTAAAGAAAAGATATCACATAATCATTGATTTTTGAAAATATGCAATAACATGTTTTCTCTTAATCATTTGAAAGATCTCAGAAGGTTTATGGAAAATTAAAAACTCATTTGAGACCGTAGGTCTACTAAACCGTATTTCCACTAGCTCTATTGAAAATAACTGTTAAAGTAAAAAACTAGCTAAAAAAGTTGAAAATAACAGTTATTCTCAAGAATTCAGTTTTACAAGCAAAACTTCTTGCAATTAAAATGGCTACTGAAGCAGCTTCTGCGCTATGAAGCCCAGTCAAAGTTCGTATTGATAGTTTGTTTAGTTCGATGGCTATATTAAATCACAAATAACATCGTAGCTTGTTCAATAAGATTGACATTTTTTTGCTATTAATTTTTATGAATAGTCAAAGTTAGTAGACCTTGACTATCTTTGAATTTATTATTATGGAATAGTTCTAGTTCACAGTTCAGATGAATAGGCATAGTACTTACTAAGCCTATTATCGCTCAAGTATTATTAAGCCTGAAATCGCTCAAGGCCCATGTCAGTGTTGACGAATGTGTAAATTAATTAGATAAAGAGACCATATGGAAAACAATCCTTTTCTTCTCTCAATGCCATAATTTCTTTTGAAATCTTAAATTAAGATATCCGATTTAAACGACTAACAAGAGAAGTAATTGGAAGATGCACATGTGAAATAGTGCTCAGAATTTTAAATATGCCTGTCGAATGGAGAAATAAGTTCGTTTCAAGGAGCGAGCTCTTTCCTTCATATCTTCTTTGCTTCAGTCTGCAAATACATGGTAACTGTTAATGCGGTGGAAGAGACAAACGAATATTTTATGCTAAAAATTGCCCTCTCTACAATTCGTTGGCATTTGCAAAATCCTACACCAAAGAATAAATTACAGGGGTTAAAAATCATCTTCACAAATAATTTGTTAGAAACTAGTCTTCGATTTTTAATGCTTTTCATGCGTGATGAAAATAATTACCTCGAAGAGAATTGCCATTAAGTATGAATCCTTTTGAATACAAATCCAAGAATTTTTAATTTTTTATATTTGATGTATTATTATTAAAAATTCACCTTCTATTCAAACTGGAAGAATATTTAAAATGAAAATGTAGAAGAATATTATAAATGCAATTCCTTGCTTGAGTGATAGCATTGCAGATGGGATTTTTTTTGCAAAGTTTTAAACCAGTCGTTTGTATAATTTTCTTGCCTGAGGATTTTTTGTTGATAAAGGCGGATTCTTATTTTTTTTCTTCATTTCGCTTAACTTTCCATATTCTTTTTATAGTATTTTATTATTGTTCTTTATCTCTAATATATCTTTTTTTCAAAATTAAAAATTAAAAAATAAAGATAAAAACTCATCTTTATCCATCCAAACCAGGAGGACACTAAAAACGGGAATGTAGACGGATATTATAATGGAAATTCCTTATTTGAGTGATAGTATTGCAGGTGGTTTTCCTTGCAAGTATTTAAACCAGTCGTTTATATAATTTTTTTACTTGAGGGCTTTTTGTTGATGCTAATTTTGAAATCCTTCATCCCTGAGTGATAAGGCTTTAGGTCAGATTCCAATGTTTTTTCTTCTCATGTCTATTTTTACTATCATAAAAATTTGATAACTGGTTTAGATCTTACTGTTTCTTTTCATAAAGCTGGTTACTTATTACTCTGTCAAACCAAAAATTTCAATCGACTCTTTTTCAAGCTATGTTAATTATTATCCAGTGATATTATTTCAAGACTTAACAAATATCTCTCTGATAAAGAAGACTTCAAAACATTTGACATACATTGAAGACTTTAACGATCATAAAAGTAATTTCAAGTATAAATTTTATAAATTCACAAGTATAGCTTTTTTGTTGTTACTAATGGCACTTGCCATGGACAAGCGTGATAACCGCCGTCAGTGTTTTTAAGCCGAATGAGTGTCTCTTTTTTTTTGAAGTAGTGTCAACTAGGACTAAGAGTACGACTTAGCATATTCGCTTGCCCAGTCCCTTTTTACAGGGGGGGGGGGCACATTCGCACACCTTAGAGATAGTAAATAGAAGGACAACTATACCCTAACCCGGGACACCCAGATTACGAGGAAAACGCCCTACCTCTGTGCCAGAATGTCGGAATAGTAGTTTTATAGTTATTATAGGAAATGAAATGACATTTTTTATATGAATGTGTCGTTTACATAAAGAAAGCTGAGATGTATTTTCTTTACATTTTTACCAACATTTCAGATTAATAATTATTTAAAACGCAATTTCTATCTTCTAGTTTTAAATTTGTTAAGAATTTTATAACTTGTTGTTGGCCCAAAAATTTCTGTTCTTGATGTCGAATATATGAACAGCATTTAAATATAAATTAAATTAAAATTAAAGTGTTGGAATTCGGGATTTAGTCAACACCAATTAATTAACTTTTCATGTAGTTATAACCTATCTAAAAGCAATGCTGACATTTTCTTATTTTCTTTCTTCTGAAGTATAAAGAATGTGTTACATTGGACCAAAAGACCCATCTCGAGATCTTGTTATATTACTGACTTTCCTGAGTTCGAAAAAACATTTTTTAATTTATGTCAATCTATGAATACGATAAATAAAAAACGACATGAATCAGAAAAATTAAATTTGATATGTAGTTTTTGCACAAAAATTATTTATTCCAAATCAAAGGTAAGACGATATCCTTCAAAAGAAGGCCTGTCTTTTCGCATGCTTATGAAAACACGATCAGACTGAAAGACATATTTTTTAAAAATTCATTTTAAAAATGTAAACTGAAAAAATAACCGCATATTATCTCATATGCTTCTATGACCAAATTTAGATCGATATAAAATTCTGGATCAAAAGCGTTCATCCACAATTTTATGATTGGGTTAGTTATATTTCGATCCTTCTATTTATGATGAATTTGAAATTGAAAATTCAGAAATGCAAAAAGTTAAATGAATGAATTTTAGTAATGGCCTTAATATCGAAAATGTTAAGGTCATTTAACATTTTAATTAAATTAATAATTAAAATAACTAATAATTAAATTAATTTGCTTGGTATTTTAATTAAATTAATAATTAAAATGATTAATAATTAATTTAATTTGCTTGACATTTTAATTGAATTAATATTTATATTCCCAGAAAATGAAAAAAAAAAACACAATTGAAAAATTCCTTTGAATAATTGCAATATTAATCATTAAAGTGGCAGTAATTTTCACCAAGAGTTGCAATTTATTTGGTTCTTAAAAAAGAAATGTGCGAGTTTGACTTATAGGTTTTTTCCTTCAAATTTTGCTTTAATGTCTAAATTGTTAATTATAATTTATAAATTGGCGATGTTTGGTTTTATTTTTAGCTATACATAAATTCACTGTTGAAAAATCCTTTTCGCGTTTTTCTAATTCATTTTATTAATATTATTTAGGTAAAACAATTTTTTTCCTATGATGTCCGAATCTGACGTGTTGAGACTGTATATTCAACTTTGATAAATAAAACAGAAAAGCTCTTGGTAAAAATGCCACTTGTCGTAGATATTTCTACTTTGAAGAAACATAATTCATTCTGAGAAGTTTAGAATTCAAGCACGTATCGATAATGTTAACATGGCTTCTTATGAAAAATTTGGAAATTTAAACTGCATTTAACCTAGTCCAATCTCTTGTATGCAAATAAATTTGAAGAAGAAAAATACATACATCTTTTTCTGCTCAATATAAGGAATTCGAATCATTATTTATATTCGGAATTCTTTTATTAGTGAGTAAATTAAGCATATTTAATTTTTTAAGAATCCGGCAATTGGAAGAAAGATAAATTCTTTGTATCTTGCTAAAAACTTACAAATTGGATGCAAACCTTGAAAGACACGATGAGTCAACTTGCTCACTAGGAATTAATTTATTATAAAAGCTATCAGACAGATTATTTATCATAAAGACATCATGTGCAGATATTTTATAGTCCTCTATTAATGTTAAATTTTTTCAAAACTGGTTTGTGAGTATGGTTTTGGATATGAAATATGAACGTTGGGTTATTCAAGAAAGTCAAGTTTG
Source organism: Argiope argentata (assembly GCA_026289955.1). Classification (NCBI taxonomy): domain Eukaryota; kingdom Metazoa; phylum Arthropoda; class Arachnida; order Araneae; family Araneidae; genus Argiope; species Argiope argentata. Next base: position 173,081 of record JAOUZG010050832.1, read on the forward strand.
TCGATTTCCATCCGGAAGATGTGATGAGTGATTAGTAAATTTGTCATATTCCATATCAGTATTCTTATTTCAGGATGCATTTAAAAAAGACATCGAAGAAAAAAATTGACACTTATTCATTAGTGGAACTTCCTGATAAAATCAATGAACTAAATTGGACCAAACAGGATTTAAACAAGGTTGTCCAAATGTACGATTTGACAGAAAATGTTGACTTTCATTTTGTTTAATGTTTGAGAATTTGATTCTAAGAAAAGCTGTTATTTGTCAATAAATTAATATTTTTCAAATATATTTCTTTACTTTTCAACATTTGTAAAAAAATCAATTCTTTCATTTTTGTGAGCAATTTTTTGATTCGTCATTTTAAGGTATGTAGACAGATAAAAAAAACCCCTGGTGACTATGACGGGAGAAGACAGTAAATATCAAAATATGCGGTTTGTTGAAAAAAAGTATTAAGGAAAGAAAAATTTATCCTATCATATTAGTAATGACCTCTATGTCGAATAAAATTTATGATTTTTTTACATGGTATTTTGGAAGGCCATTAACGAATTAAAAATGCTATAATCATTATTCATTGTTTTTGTTGTTGAATACTAAGTACTTCCATTCAAAATTGCTTAATTATGTTTAAGAAGGTAAAACAACATAAAAACTAATTGGGAAATTATCAAAGATCAGAAAATTAATATCCATAAGACTTGAAAAAATGAGCCTTGTTTTGAAAGACCAGTTTATCAGAGATTAATTTTGGATTCATTTTCTCATTTTGTTTTTTTATAAGACATTTTTTTTTTTGGATTTTGTAAAGGAAATCAGATCATTTTGTATTGTTTACATACAGGGAAATTTTGCATCGTTTTAAGTTGAGGGAAAATATTTTAGCATCTATCTAATGAAATATCTGAGATTTCAAGATACTAGAATATTTGTTGAGAGGATAAATATGGAGTTTTACTTATTGTATTGAAAAATATTACGATTGTGGCATGAAAGCTGACATCAAGAGCAGAAGAAAAACGCCAAAAAAGTATAAATTTAAATGTAAATGATTCCAAGATACTAGAATATTTGTCGAGAGGATAAACCTAAAATTTTATTTATTGTATTGAGAAATAGTACAATTGTGGCATGAAAGCTGAAATCAAGAGTAGAATAAAAATACAAAATAAAAATAAGTATAAACTGAGATGTAAATACTTAAAAGCTATTCCAGACGCTATATTTACTGACACATATTTTAAACATATATTATTAAAATATTTATAAATTCATATTGATAGAAACGAAAAGGAAATTGAAGATGCCCCGAAACAATATTGTTTATTATTTAGATATAATCTTGAAAACAGTTGAGTAATGTATTATTAAGAAAAAAAATGCTGCCGGATTTCTGGCACAGAGGTAGCGAGTCTTCCTCGTGTTGTGGAAGTCCCGGGTTCGAATCCCGGTTTGGGCATGGTTAAGCTATTTGTGAGATGTGTGACTCTGCCTCACTGTAAAAAGGGGTTGTGCAAGCAAATTTGGTGAGCGTGTAGCTAAGTCGTACTCTTGACCCTTGTTGGCGCTAATTTAAAAAGAAAAGACGCTCCTTTCGGCTTAAATCTGCTGCTATTTCAGCGGGGAGCTTGTCCAAAGGCAAGTGCCATAAGTAACAAAAACAAAAGTCTTGTTTCATGGTATGTACTAAAAAGTTTAATTTTGAGATTCCAAAGGTAGTGTACTCTACTGCTTTGTTCGTTGTACTTGGATGACCTGGTGTTGAAGGCATTTTTTTCTCATTTGACGAGAATATGGAGAGCTTCTAAGTCCTCCACAAGAAAATACAACCACTATGATTCTAGAATTAAATCATATTGAGAATACTCTTCCTTGAATTTTGGGATCTATTCATTTCAAACATTTTTGCAAGTAAGCTTATATGCTAGCACACTGTAGGATTCTATGGTATACAGTGATGATGATGTGGTACAATGCTCTGCATGTTTTTCAGCAACTTCGGAAGTCACAGTAGAGATAGTTTGGAAAAGATTTTGAGAAGGAGATTGCATCTTTTTCAATCCGTTTGGTAGAGTACATTCTCTTGTTAGTATTGCTTGAACTTAGCTATAGGTGTTTCCTTTATCCCATAAACTACTATTACTACTCTCGCTACAATTTATTTAATAGAGCCTATTTAACCCTTAGCACTCCAATGGTGCCTCTGACTCACCATTCAAGATTGTGCATCATTTTGACGTTCTATTTATTTATTTTTCAAATTTAATTGTCAAAAACGCCTACATAATGGTTAAGAGATGTAGATTAATTTTTCAAAGAAATTCAACTTAAAAGAATTATGTATATTTATTTTTCATAGCAATAAACAAATCTTTGTATTAGATGAATAATTTTGCATCTAATTATTTTTTGGAGTGCAAAGGGTTAAATAATGGAAATACTTGTGTTAAAGGAGACTTCACTCAATTTACAGGAGTATGCAAATATGTCATGATTTAAGTCAAATAATGGGAAAAGAAAACTTGTGAAATGATAGGACAAATAATAAAATTGTTAAGTTATAAGACTACATTCGAAGAAATTTTTTTGAAATACTGAATTTAAAAAAAAACTATTTATGGTTTTCAGATGTATTGTCAATTATAAACTCCATAAATACAAAAAATATATTTGAAAATATAATATATTTTGAAAAACAGAAATTTTTTTAGTTAAATTTAAGGAAATTTAACCAAAACGGCTAACACTCTACACAAAATTGTAATGCAGCAATCCTATTTTTCTTTGTACACAAGTTATAGAATATATTGATGAATGAAATGAACCAAAATATAAGAAAAATAATCATATGCAAAGAAGTTATGGGTAAAAATATACTTATATATACATTTTTTCCATAAATTCATAACTTAATTTTTCTAAAAACACCTGTAAATAAAAAAGTATTTCCCCAATAATAAAACTTTTGGTTCATTTCATTGCCTATATTATTTGAAACACATGCTGCATTTTTTATGTAAGTACCTCTAATAGTTTTTGAGATATCATGCTAACGGAGGAGGATTTTTATGAAAATTGAAATTTTGAGAAAACTGAAGTTAAAAACAAATTTTAGCTGGAAAATATGGTTCCTCTTATTAACCCTTCGCACTCGAGCAGCGCCGATACGGTGCCCGGCCGTATCGGAAAAGTAATTCGATGCATAATTATTCAAAATAAAAAGGCTTGTTTATTGCTCCAAATTTGTGTGTGTGTATGTTAAAATTGAATTTCTCCGTCTTTTTACCATTATGTAGGTATTTTCAATAATCAAAATTGAAAAATAAATAAATAAAACTTCAAAATGATGCACCGTCCTGACTGGTGCCGAAGAAGAGCCATCGAGTGCAAAGGGTTAAATTTGTTTAAAACTCCCCTGTATGATATTTTAGACCTTTCTTTTCCTCAATAAGTCTGCACTTTTTCTTTTGGAGGCCATAAATTTATTTTCTTTGAGTTTTTAGTTGTGCCAGTGAATGTCTTTTAGAACTATTAATTCGCATATAATTCCCTGCACTCAATTTTAAAATGTTTAAAATTTTTAGTAGACCTTTTATACCATCATTAAATTGAAGCACAGTTATAAATGAACTTAACTGCAATGTTTGCTACTCGACAAAGTGCTCTTTCTGTCCAAATTTCATAACATGCCATTGAAACTCTCATTGGCATTTCATGTTTTTCCATGTAAACTCCTTCACTGTAATTCCTTTCCACATAATTTTATAAACGGGTTTACATTTTTTATTATATGTATATTTTTTATTATATGTATTTTATTATACGTATATTTCCGGCTTAAAATCTGCTGATGTATCAGCGGGGCCTGTCCATGGCAAGTGCCATAAGTAACAACAACAGCATTTTAAGCGTTAGATTTTGTTTATCTCTTTGATGAAATTTAACTAATTTAATTTTCAGTTCATATCTCTCTTTTTCTCTCTCTGTAAGTATAGTCTATTAAAAATCATAGGAGTGAAAGTTCGAAATATATCATTCAGTAAAATAGGGTTCCCAAGGTCCAGTTGTTCTATGCTTATGTTTTGAAAGTTCGTGTTTCCTAAGTTTTGAAGCTACACAAGTGCTATGTTCGGACAATCCCTCTAATTTTGAACTGTGATCAGATGATGAGATCGATATCTATCTATCCAGGCTTCATCATCACACCAGTGGGAGGTCCGCTTCCTCAAGAATTCAATGTGCATTAGGCAAGCATGAGCAGTGGTTCTTCTGTAGAACTGAGTCTCGAGTTTACAACCCTTAGACTTTGAGAATAGTTTAAGGAGAAACCAAGACTTTACAACGATGCCACCATGGAGTTTGAGAATAGTCTCTTCTTTCCGATGGATGAGGAACAAATCATTAATAAAAAATACTTACCCATTAGAAGTAAAATTATTGTAGGGCTAATTCACAAGTTGTTGTAAAGTGTATTACAAAATGTCGGAGCGCAATAAAGTTCCTGATCTTCATGGTTATTTCTGGGGCACCATTGTTGCAGAACATTGATTTGTTTACATAGTGCTTTATAAATTTACTTTCTAAACCAAAATTAAATGGTTAGTTAGATTAAAACCAATCGGTTTATCTTTTCATAAATTCTTCTATTTCGTAATCGTTTTATTCTTTCCTCTAACTGTAAAATTTTTAAACCAATCAATAAGCTTAGAAAAAAGGTGTAAAAAATTTAATGACCTTCTGTTATTTTAAATATTGCACAGTTACAGCTTTTAAGCGTACTATATTACCTCCTAAATATTAAAAATATCCCTTTTTAAGACGTCTCTCCTTGACTTATAGGCGTTACTTAATAAAAAGATACAATGCTGCTTATTTTAATAAACTTAATAATCGTAACTGAATAAAAAGAAACACCCTCTTTGTCAACATTACTGTAGTCTTTATTAATGATCTTCTATCAAAATAATTATTCCGTGTCTTTGATGATGAATTACCAAAACAGGATTGTGATTAAATGCATAACACAATTACCAGTAAGAGATAAAACGCCCCAGAAGGCGACTGACTTATTGAACGCGGAACGAGTCTTTCATATTTAAGCTGCTTAATATTCCAGAGTAAAACTGAAAATAAAAAAAATCGGTATTTTTCTAAGAAAGCAAAGATTAATTTTAAAGATTATCTCATGTGTGAACGAGGAAGAATATTACGAACAGACTATTTGGAAAAACTAATTTCGCTTTATAAGTTTAATATCTTCGGTTTGATAAGTATTAGACATTATACTTATCTAACTCTTCTTATCTAGCTAGCGGCTATTATGAATTGACGCCTTTCGATATTTTAATAGTTGTGAATTTTTGTTTAGTTCGCCTCTATTGATAATTTATCCAGAATTAGTGGGATCCCTTAGGACTGCACAACTTCTGCAGCCCTGAACTTATTTTTACAAGTAAAAAGGTAAAAGTGCTTTTTTAAATCGAATTTTTTTGTTCTTACACTTTGAGATTCCGATGCTGTTTACTTACTTTGACATTCTAAGAGTTTATTGATCAGTTTACCTATATTAACATCCCTTTTAAAGCAACACTACGGCTATTTTGGCCCAGATCTCGTAATTTTGAACCATGGTCAGACGAAGAGGATGACATCTGAGTTAGCATTCCCCTCTTTAAACTTAAGCATCACATCAACAGGAGGGCTTTTGACATCGATGAATTTAATGTGCACCAGACCCACTTACACAGCTATTCTTCGGCAAAATCTGGTTTCGAACCTGGAATCCTCTGGTTCTGAAACCTAAACCTTCCATCAGGTCTCCGTGGCCGAATTCGATGATAAACGGAAACAAGAAAAAGCAATAAAATGTAGCAAGAAAATACGAAAGAACAGACAAGTAAGGGAACTAAGATCGGGGCAATTCCGCTTGCAGCCCATTGCGCACTCAATTAATTAGTAGTTTTAAGGAAGGAAAAGGCAACTCTTTTCTCCTTTGAATTTAGAGGTTAGAGCTGCAATCAGAGCAGACTTGGCTTGAAGTGCTGATCACTTTTCTTCACTCTTATCCGAAATTCGCCTCCCTTCTCCCATTTCTTTTTTCTTTCCCTTCCTGTTTCTCTCATTGGATGTTTCTGAGTTTTTCTTTTGATTCTTTTTCCATTGAATGATAGATACAAGCTTTATTTATATTCGTTTTCCTTTATTAATTACTCTTTGAAAAAAAGAGGTACGTGAGTAATTATTTAGAGCTTTCAGATGAAAATGTTTATAAAGGATAGATTATAATTGATTCTTATATGTAAAAACAATAAATATTGCAAATTTGCACTATATAACTTATTTGATACACATTATTGGACGATGCTTTCTATGAGAAGATAGAAGTGTGAAGAGGGCCCTGATGCTTTTATCATTATTTCAGCATTCACATAATTTACTAAACTACAAGGAATTCATATCATATACTGATTATTTAATAACTTTAATTATTTGAAATGCAACAAACTTCAGTTCATCATAAATAAAAACTCTAACGCTAATTTTGGGAAAGGGTTTTTTCCATTGTAACTTCTTGAAAAATATTCATTGCAGAGTTGTTAATTTCTAAGCTGTTGAACTATCCTTGTGCAGAACTTGTAAAAAAATGTTTTTCCATCTGTAATATGTGATAAAATGGTAATATAAATGCTTTGAAAGAGACTGTTATTGTCACATTTATTTTCAAATTGCATGCCTAAATAGCAAGCTGAAATAAAATTTATGAATTTGAAATGAAAAAAAAACAATAATGAAAATTGAAGACTTGTCAAGTGAATAATTAATTTACTCAAATGGATTATCAGACTAGCCTAGAATATCAAAGAATATGTAAAATATATTTTATTAAGAAAAGAGCATAACTCCTGTAATGCTCATTTGGTGAGAGTCCTGGTGGTTGTGGCAGCCTCGACAAAGTATGAACCACGCCAAATTGCAAATGTGATATGATGCAGTACTTGCACACTGTAACAAGCCCCAAACTAGTCGTTTATTAATGTTATTACAATGAGTTTCATGACCAATACAATGAATTATTTCATGTTTAGAATAGCAGAATGACATCAATTTTGTCACATGACTTTTTTCTTGAAAATAAGTCCGTATGCTTTATTTAGTATCTACAAGTGATCAACAGTGTTCTATTGCACATGCAATGCTCTTATTTAAAGTTGAATTATTAATTGAGTATATATAGGTAAATTTTGAAATTCAGCTCTGTACAGAGTACTTAGGCATAGTATATGAAATGATTATTGTTTCACACATTTTCTCCGTATTCTATGAAATCCAACAAAGTATGAAATGTAAAAATCTTTTATGCAAAGTAAAAATCTTTTATGCAATTTGCATAAAAGATTTTTAATGACAGTCATTTATTGGTTTTCAAAATAAAATGTGCATTTTTGTGGAAATACACGTCTTGAATTAAATATGTTGTGAAGACCTTCTCACACTTAGCCTGAATAGCATATGTGATTCTATTGGATATCTCAGTATTATGTATAGTACCTAGGGAAAATATATACTATATTCAAATAATTCTCATATTCATACTATCTAAAAATACCTAGACATTCTACAGAATGTTGAAGTTTTATACCTTATCGGTAACATATATACTTGATAGAATATCTTTTATGCGCCACTATGCATAATCATGCTTAGAATAATCTAAAATGCATTATTGAAATTCAAAATAACTACAAGTGAGAATGATTCAGATTATTTGCATGATTTCTTCTAGGCGAAACATTCTATCTTCCTTATAATTAAGATTAGAACTGACAAAAATAAGGAAAATACGAAGTTCAAAGTTTCAGAATTTTCAGAAAAATTCATGACTCAAATTTTTTTCAAAAGAAGTGGAAGGATCATGGATATGTATTAAAAATAACTTCATTTTTTGGAATGAGCTATTCATTGGGAAAATGCTTAACACAGTTTTTTAAGGATAAATAGAAAAATGGGTTAAAAAGAACTGAGTCTTATTTTATCAGAATACTTTCTGAATATTGATACTTTATGCTTTTCTGAATACGGATTTTAGTTAAGTTCAGTATAAAAGTTAAATTCCAGCGTAATAACCTTTTAATTTCTTTAATTACGAATTTTTTAACGGTTGTCCTTTATTTTTTATATCGTTGTCAAAAAAGTGGCGTAAAATGTAGTATAAATAAAGAAAAAGTTAAGTATGAGATTTTTCAGTATCTTATTCTGACGTGTCAAGGGAAAGCTTCTAATTAGTGTTAATTACAACTGAAGTCATCGACCTTCCAGATGGACAGCCATAACAAATTGTCTAATTAACTCATTTCTCTGTGACCCACAAGGATTCTAGTTTTTCAATTTCTCTCCCAGAGCTTTGGTACAGTTATTTGAAACTAATTATTTAAAAAATTTTAAATTTAAATGTTAAATAATCGATGTAATCTGTTTAACATCGAGCTTAGAAAGAGTTCCCTCTTTTCAAATTAAACAAATCATCAATCTTAAATAATATTGTCCTTCCGATGCAATTTTTCTGTTTTTTGCCAAGTTAATTATTATGTAAGTTAATTTGGCGAAATAAAATTATCTATACCAAGTTAACCTTCAATTTTCGTTAATAAACTTGAAATCTTATGATAGTAGCATAACATCATTAACAAACTTTTGCATTTTGATGGTCAGTATGAATAAACAAGAGCAAAAACGCACCATTTTCACATTTTTGAAAGATTTTGTAATTTTTAAATTACAAAATATCTTCTTAAATATTATTTATCATTTGTAAGCCGTGATGTATTACTTTGAACTTTTGCACTCATGCGTGAATAATTATGTTTGTAATTTTTTACTAGATTTTAAAATTTATAAAATTTATAAGAAGCTATGCAAGAAGCGTGCTCTGTTTTCTGACTGTTAGCTGGTAATCACACACTCTTAGTAAAATTTAGTGTTTAATGCTTGTAAAATATGGAATTTCGTAATAGATTTTTCACTCCCTTTCTAAAGTGCTAATGCTTGCGATTTTGTACAAATTTGTGTTTATAATGACAGTACACTATTTGAATCTTTTAATTTAATCTATAAAAGCAATTAAATTTTATTTACGTAAGGAAGGGTATCGCCACTTTTACGAAACCAAATTTAATTTGATTAATAATGAACTTAAGAAGAAGGGTTTCAAGATTCCATAATAATTTTCATGAATTTTTATTTCAAAAACATAGATTACAAAATAATTAAACCTAAAAAAGTTTTACTTTTCGGTACAATAAAAAAAGCATATTTTTAAAAACTGTTCTATTTTTCTGAAAATTATGTCTGACAGTTTCTTGTTAAATGCGGCATTCCATTCCAGAATGAATGCTTCGTAATTTTTCCTAAGGGAAAATCCTTCATTCATCTGTTATTTTTCATTCTAATTCTCATACTGAATTTTTAAGTATCACAATGAGCCAAAACGTGAAATATTTTCTCGCTAGCTATGAAATTTAGAAATTAAATCACTTAATAGAAAAATTACAAGTAGAGAATAGAAAAGAATGTTATTTTAATATTATGTATAGACTTTTAACACTTAAACGCTACCGATGAGATATATCGTCTTTCAGATACTTTAATTGATATTTGATATTTGTCTTTTCATGGGGTTTTTATCTACTTCATTCCTAGTGATGAATGCATTAAGATTCAAAAAGCAATCTTTTTATTGTTACCAATTTAATTTCTAATTCTTTCCAACTTAATTGGATGTATCTGAAAGACGGGATATCTCGTCGGTAGCTTTGAAAATGTTAATCTCTTAATTGTCGTATGAATGCGTCATGTGAATCTTGAATTATCTTTTCTCACGCTTATAAGCTGAAATTAATAAATACAAATACATTATAATTCAATGCTAAAATTGTACATGATACACAAACGTCTCAAGTATTTTATACATTTTTAATTGAATCAGTTTGGAAGTACATTTCTGAGAACGAAAGTGTTAACTAATGAGAAAAAAAAAATCAAAATGGTGCAAGCATTAAGGAGTGAATTACTTGATATTTTTAATTTACTCTCTAGTTAGATGATACATAATGTTTAAGAAATGTTTTATCAATTTGATTCTACTAAAAATTCCGTTCACTGCTTGAAATAATTCCTATTCCATACAATTTTTGGATCGAATTATAACGTTCGAGGACTCAATAAGGTAAAAGGAGCAATAATTTGGAGCCAAAATGTTAATTTTTCAAATAAGTAGTTAATAATATTTCTAAAATTCCATATTATAAATAAATCTTGCTAAAAGTTAGGATAAATAAAAAAAATTATTTAAAAATAAAAACTGCTTGCCTTATTTTTAAAACCCTGAAAAATTATTTAGTTATATTTACAATGTTTTCTTCAATATTCAGATTTTCTTCAAGGGTAAAATTTAATGAATGCGGTAAATATCAATAAATTAATAGATTCTGATAGATATGGTAAATTTACGGAATTCAGCAATAATCCTTAATTAATGAAGGCAATAGGATACTGGAGTTATTCTAAATACATAAAATGAACAAAAAAATCATTTTTTTTCAGTTAATATCTAAATAAAGAACGGTGTAACTCCCCCCCAAAAAAACCAAGCCTTCTGTCCTTTTTTAAAAGTTTACTCAGTGATTTTTTTCTTTAATGAAATTCGTTTTTGCTTCTGCTGGCAATTACTAAATTAAAACTGCACTTATTTATCCACTGATGAAGTAACTTTGGGTGACCACCATGTGTACGTGAATGAGTAGCTGCGGTATAAATAAGCAGGTTCTAGATTCTCTTGTGTGTAAAGTAATGATGTGGGGTTGAATTACCCTGATCCGATAACGAAACATACTTCTTATTGAAGGAAGTTGGCAGTTAGAGCTCATACCTCAATTTCCGACGATGATGTCTATTCAGGTTAAAACTTGGGTGCTTAGTTAAGATGGTGACCACTTTATGATGGTTACCTATTGATGAATGTTTGCCGTAATTCAAAGATTTAAATCTTTTCTTAAATTTTACACTGTCGTGTAAGCCAATAGGAAAACATGAAACATTTGTTTAAAGAATCTATACAAGAAAAGCTGCTATTATTTATAATAATAATGCGTCTTGTTTATCATATGAGCCATTTGGAGTTATGTTTAAAAAGAGTTTTCATCATTGTTTTTGAAATACCACTACATGATTGACTAAATTCAAATTTAAATCACAGAAGTCAAGTATGAGTGTTAAAGGAATTTCTTTGGGATCAATCTATGCTAACAAAAGGAGGCGAAACTATTATTTCGCTTTGATTTGTTTAAATAAATAAACTTGTAATAACGACGTCCTCAATAATAGCAAGGAATATTAAACAACAAACTGGCATATCTTGATACTCGTCTCGTATCTCAGTATAATCAATCAAACATGACAATGCTATTCAACACCACATGACTTCGTACACTCAAATCGAAATAATAAATAATACATTTATGACGCAGACAACGTAGGTCCATTATTCATCTTATTTTTCCATTGATTTAATGTACTTAAATGAACGTATAATTTCGAAACCAAACTAATAGCATTTTAGGATGGTCCTCGTTATTTTGAGCTAAGATTTGATGAATAGCACGGCATATAAACCTACGTTCTATTGTTGAAATTTCCTCACCAAGCTACCAGGTAATTGTTTGATCATCTACAGTAATACCAGCACTGTTTACACGAGGGATAGTATATTAAATCGGGTCTTGGATCCAAAAACTTAGATCCCCAAAAGCAGAACCAAATTTCCTTTAAATGCAACAAATATAATAAATACAAATTACACATCCCTTCCATCTTCTTTATTCTAGAAATAAAATATTTACCATCAAGTAAATCTCTCTTATCTGGCGGATAGACTAAATAGCAGTCAATTGATTTTAAATCTTTGTTGAAATAATCCGTCAGATGCCCTGACAAGATTCTGTAACTTTATCTTAAATAAATAAAATTGGTACTTTGGAAAATAAAGCGGAGGAGTATTAAAACTATTGGACATTCTTAGTTCTCTCAAAGAAACTGGAAAGATTTCGCCCATTTCTCAAATAAAGAAAGAATTCGTGATTCATCTTTTGAAAAGTGTAGATATAGAGCCAAAACTGACTGCAGAAATCTGTCTACATATGAGCTACAAGAATAATATTAGCATCACCACTTAAATTTTGTTCTGATTTCTTTTGCAGTAAAATAAATACAGGAAGACCACTGAAAGACAGATTGATTTAAAATCAAAAGAACTTTTATAAATACGTTTTTTTTAAAAAATCATTCAATACTTAAATAAGATATAATCAATGGATTTTCTTAAAATATTAAGCATGAAACCAACGATATGAGGTCTCCTAAATTTAAAATGTAATCACTATTTTATCTGAGTGGAAATTATTTTTTTTCAGAAGCAGAGAAACTCAATGAGTTTTACCCGTTGAGTAGCCAGTTTAGCTTCCCACTTACATAATCCTTTTAGTTTTAAAAAAAGAGTGAAAATGAATACTGAAGTATTGGACAAAGTCACAGTCTTTTCCAAACATCACAGATTTTTAGCAGTCACCTTGAAAAATCCTTGAAAATTTTTTTAAAAAAATGTATTATAACAACAACAACAATAACAAAAACTGCTGATGTTATACCGAAAATATGATATGCTTCATGTATTTATATTAAAGAATCATGTGATTTTGATTTAGAAAATATGAAATACTAAAAGCTTGTTGAATATCATTTCAATAAAATGGCACTCTTTTCTAATAATAATAATAAAAAAATTGATTTCAAAAATGTTTGTAGAAAAGCGATTATAAATTTTTTTTCAAGTATCTTGTCTAAATAAATATGCCTGACTCAATATGTCCCAAGAGGTGATATTTAATTATTGCATCCAGCTGAAGGACAAGAAAAAAAATATTTAAAATATCAACTATCATTATATACTGTGTTTGTATGCCGCATAATTTCTTTCAACCCAGAATGATTTATAGCCTTTCTTGAATTATCTGACATTTTACTTAAAGTTATTTTTATACAATCGAGGCATAGAATAAGAAAATAATAAATATAATCGATTCATAATGGAGCCAAGCTGTATGTAACCTGCTCATTGTTTTTCTGTTTAGATTTGACTTGTGATAGATATATAGAAAACGACATTCGATTTTTCCCCAACTTATAAAAGTAGGATTATTGTTTTTGATTAGGACATTAAAACTTGGTACCCAGAAAGTTATTTAAATTTTTTTCCTCGGTCAATGTGTTTACATTCTATTAGGAAATAATCAACGATATTCGATAACAAACTTTTATTTAAGATTGGAATTCCATTATGTTCTTCTGTTTAGAAGTACTTTTATGCGCTTTTAAAATGTTGAAAAATTCTAAAGAAATGACGCAATGAGTACAACTTTATCATTATCTAGTTATCTTGAATTCAAGGTTTTAATATGAAAATGTGTTTGCTTTGAGCGTGCTTCTTGGAATTCAACAACATTTTCTTTTCTTTCATTCTTTTCAAATTAATTGCCCAGAATTTAATGGTAAAATAAAAAAATAATATTGCTCCAGTCGAAAAGATAATAAATATATGTATTTCACTTTCTCAGAAAATATTAAGACATATTTTAGTTTTGTGGTGGATATGTTACTGTTAATGTATGAAAATCTGGCATTCTACAAAATACCTCGACATTTTTAGGCAAAATATGAAATATGAGAATTGCTTGAATATGCTGCATACTTTTTGGAGCATTGTATAAATTACATAAGCATTCCATAAAATTACAAATATTATTTTCGCAAAGCACGAAAAGAAAGTCATGGTTGGATTTTTTTATTTAAAAGATTAGCCTTCTACAGCAGCACAATTATTATTTAGGAAAAGAAGTAAAAAGGTAGTATAAGTAAGAGAAAAATAAAGAGAGTAAAGAGTAAAAGTAAATAAGAAGTAACTAAATGTGTTGCTCAAAGTAAATCAAGGAAAATGAAAGTTGTTCAAAATAATATTAGTGTTTTTTATTAATGAAAATAAAAATAAAATAGGAACTTATTTTCTGTGTAAAGAAAGTAAACAATTTTATTTTATATTGCTTTTAATTTTGAGATATATGAAAGGGGTGGGCTAAATATTTATTTTTAGACGACTTGTCATTTGCGTTATTTAAAAGGCATAGGAAATGTTTTAAATATTAATCATTTCATACTTTTTTGCTGTTGTTTTTGTTACTAATGGCACTTGCCATGGACAAGCCACTGATGCATCAACGTATTTAAGTCGAAATAAGCGTCTCTTGTTTTGGAAGTTGCGCCAAATAGGGGGCAAGAGTTCAATTTTAGCTATACATACATCACATTCGCTTGAACAGCCCCTTTTTACAGGGAAGCACATTCACACGCCTCACAGATAAAACACAGAAGAACAACCATGCCCTCACCGGGACTCGAGCCCGGGAC
>JAOUZG010050832.1:190573-207444 GCA_026289955.1 Argiope argentata
ACACACACACACACACACACACACACACACACACACACACACACACAGTTTGATGTTTTTGTTTCGGAAATGGATTTCATACAAATTTACAAAGAATTGGAAGCTGGCATTTTGTAATTTTATTTCTGAAATAAAATCTAATATATTGCTTTCATCGTGTTTTGTAAATTTAACGGTGCCAAAATTGAAGTAATTTGAATGCGAATTGAGGGAGTGATGTCATATACAGTTGTAATAACATCTCTCCCTCAGGAACGATTTTTGAATTTGAATGTAAGTGAGGGTATTAAAATCTGCTGCATTTGGGCAAAGAAAAATTCTCAAGTTCTGCTAAATATTCTACTGCATTTATACACTATCTGGCCAAAAGTATCAAGACATCCAGTTCTATGGACTTAGAGTCACATATTAATATGATGTTAGTCCCCCTTTTACATCGGTGACAGCTTGCCTACGTCAGGAAGGACTTTCCATCAGCTTTTGATAGGTGGTTATAGGAATTGACTTCCAGGCGTCCATCAAAGATGAAGTAAGTGCTTGCAGTGAGGATGGTTGATTTGGCTGGCAACGTAATCTGTGCTTTAATTCGTCCCAATGGTGGTCTATGGGATTTAGATCAGGGCTTTGCGAAGGCTATTCCAATTTTTGAATAAGAATTTCGTCAAACCACGTTTTTGCAAGCCTCGATGTGTGAATGGAGCAGTTATCCTTCTGGAAGAGAAATGGGCCTTCCCCAAAATATTATCATAGAGTTGGGAGTGTAGCATTGTCCAAATTGTCAACATACATCTCGGAGTTCATGTTTCCAACAACAGGAATTAACGGGCCCGGGCCAAACACCAAGAAACACCACCCACACCATTACGATTCCACCACCAAACTTAACAGTTGGCAAAATGCAGTCACTAAAAAAATGTTTGAAAGGCCTCCACCCGACCCAAACGCGTCCATTTGACTGTCAGACTGTAAAGTGGGATTTCTCGCTCCAAAGAACAGTTTCCCACCTGTCCACAGTACAGTGACTGTGAGATCTGCACCATTTCACTCGATGCTTCTCATTCTGTGGAGCGATGTTCGTCTTGTGGGCGGCTTCACGAGTCCCAAGTTTTTTAACTCTCGACGAACAGTCCTGCTGCTAATACTAATGCCTGATGAGCTTTGGAACTCCTGAGAAATTTCCACCAACGAGGACATGCGATTTTGTTTCCTCACTCTTTTCAGAGTTCTGCGGCTGCGTTCACCAAGTGTTTTGAGCCTACCATTTCGTTTTTTTTTGCAGTTTCCTTGCCTCGACGTTTCCACTTCACATTACATCATTCACAGTGGATTTAGGCTTCTGTAGAATGTCCGCAATATCACGAACTGATTTCCTACGAAGGTGGCATCCCACTATACCGCCACGATCAAACTCACAAAGTTCCCTAGATTTACTCATTGCCTTACAAACGTATCAATACAACCTGAAAAACTACTACTCTTTTATAGCTTTCGATTACGCATCAAATTGCGTCACCTAATGAGCTACTTTTTTAAGGAGTGTCCGAATACTTTTAGCCAGATAGTGAATAAAACTGATGTCATTTAATACAAGTATTTATTCTAGGTATGTTTTTCAGAAGCTTTATAAATTTATCAAAGATTAAGTTTCGGATGGACAAGTGATATAAAGAAATGCCTAAAAAATTGTAATATGTCAATTATAAGCTTTAAATATCAAATTAATGTTGGATATTCATTCTGTTGGCGTTATCTAACTTCTAGCATAATTTTGCATTTAGACCTCCTGTTGCCATTTTCGAAAAAATAAAATGACACCATAATTTTATTCTTATCAATTCTATTCTTCATATTAATATTACCCTCAGAAGCATAGAGTACAACTTCGATATAATCTACGAATAAAAGTTACATCATTTCACAAATATTTTGTCATTTACCCAATATTGAAATATTTTTAATTGCATTTTGCACATGTATTTGGTTTATTCTTATCGTTTGGTTTTTATTTGCTCTGATGATTACAAAGTGTTAGCCTTCTCTTTAATAATTTAGAAAGAAAACCCAATATTTTAGTAGAATCTTGTTTCCCATATCTTAAATATTATCAATCTGAAATTCGGTGTTATTTTGATGATTCTGAGCAGCTGCAAAAAATGCAGAAAAATAGTTCTTATTATTATACTATTAATATTATTTAATTTTTATTATACTTAAATAATCACCTTAATAATCTTATTTCTTCGTTAATTTCATTATCACGTTTTTTTTAAATGCATGTAGTCACGAAAAAAAATTACTTTGCGGTCATTTCCGTATTCTTCGTTCATCCATCAAAATGCAAAGGCAGAAATTATAATAAAAAGTTTGAATTTGTTGCCCAGTGAGTTTTTGTTACTTAACGATTTTTTTAGGTGTATTATATAGTGAAGAGATAAAAGCAAAACTGAGGAAAATAAATAGTACTTGAAAGTTCACAAAGGCTATATCGTGTTCTAGAAGATCATATCTATTTAAGAATAAAGAATACGAAGCCTATGCATAAATTTGTCAAGTTTTTTGGTTGTTTTGAGGTCGATGCACGAACTCAGAAATACATGATGCCGACTCGCATTAACCAATACGCTGAGTTCTTGAATGACCACGAATAAATTTCACGAAAATAATGCATCAATTTCCTTAATACATTTCCTGAAAGAAAACCCATTTAAATTTAAAAGACTTAATTAAACTAATTCCATTTTACGCTTGCCGTTACTTCATATAAAAAAACACGAAACTGATACAGAAACTCCTTTTTAGTTTTTGATTGGAGAAAAGTGCAAGGTCAAGATTCCACGACAGCTGAAAATCTTACAAAAAAAAAAACTTTCCTTAAGTGACACGCAAAATCGAAAGTCACGCATGATCACGGAAGGTAATTTTCGAGGTAATTCGAACACCTTATAAGCATAAGGAAAAAGTATCTGCATGCAATCATTGAAAATCACTAAGATCCTAAGCGTCCCCCAGAGATATATGTATCGCCAGCAAAATCAAATCAGCTTCAAACGTAGCCTTTTAAGTAGTAAATATTTTTGTAAAGTCATTTCTGAACTAGCCTTGGTAGGATGAATTTTAAAATTCATGACCAGTTTTTCTCTAGTCTAATATAAAGCATTTCCAGTTCTCACTTAACTGCAATGTTCAAACCTAAGAAAAATACTTAGATTATAAGCTCTAATGTAATATAATGATGTTAGTTGAGTAGATTATTTTGTGCACAAAGGACAAAACTACAAGAAATTAGGAATATATGACAGTCCTATGAAAGTTTGAGTTTATTAAGAACAATAATTAGATTATAACTTCTTAATGTAATGATGTTGGTTAAGTTGAATATTTTGTGCACAAAGGACGAAATCACAAGAAATTAGGAATATATGACAATGCAAATTTACTTTCATTCATGTAATGGAAAAGTTCTAATATCTATTTTGAATAGGAAATAAAACATTCCTTATTCTTCTTAGAATACATATAAAATCACTTCAAATGCTTTCAAAAGGCGACAACACATATTAAATTTTTGGATTTATTATGAGATAAAAAATATTTGTGAAAGAAACTCCAGTCTAAATAGGAATTGTAATAAATAACAAAGAGACGATGACAAGATACTGGTATCATATGTTATCTACAGGTGAAGTACTTATCAAATATTGCACCTGAAAGAAATCCTCGACACGGGCAACTAAAAATCATTATAGATTTAATTTTTCTGACAGTGCTTTAAGCTTACCTATTTTGAGGATAATGTAAAAGCATTCGCTGATTTATTAGGAATGTTTTAACCCTTTAACGGTCATAAGGAGTGGGCAGTGGAAGAAAAAAGTTCACTTTTTTACGTTCTCTGAATTCCCACGAAAAAGTATTAATGTCAACTGTCAAACTTTTTAATGTCAAACTGTCAATTTACAATCATAAATGTTGCCTGAATTAAAAAATATGGATGTTGAACGGAATTTCGGTAAAAAAAATTATAAAAATCATGGTGGTGAAAATATCGCCTCTAACTGATAAAGGGTTAAATTAAATTAATTACAAAAGATACAAACAATATATTTAATTAATATTGCTGCCTTTTACATGCTTATAAATAAAAGAATACAAAAAAAGCAGTCTTAACAAAAATAAAATATCACAGTATATAAGCTATCCTATATAGTGCTATATATTTCTGGCTTTCAAAAACATTCATCACATTCAAATGAAGAAAACTTCCTTAATCCGTTTTTACAAGGTATAATTTAGTATGGTTATTTAATTAAATTTTTTTATATATATTATAGATAACTGAATGGCCTTTGTTGCATAACACAGCTTTAAATTAATTTTATAATGTTATGGTATTATACGAAAAACAATCGAATTGGTAAGACGTCAAAAATGAAAAATGATATTTAATCATAATGGTGATGACGTTTTTGACGACGACAATGATACTTTCTCGAAATTTGAACAATTTTATAAGCTATATTTTATTGCTCCCAAATACGTTTTTAAAAATTCTAAATACATTTTGTTTATCTATAACTTGCTTGGCATTGCCACTTTCGTCAATTATTTTAATATCTGGAAAGAACGTGAAAAATTTCAACTTTTTTTTCTGTGCCAATTTCATTAGACTCCAAGGTGCTCGAGAAATATATATTTATATAAGTAATTAAAGGCTATAAAAATAACAATTTTTAATCATACTATTTATGGGATGTGAATTTATGTAAGCATTTTGTTATTATTTAGCTTTCTTTTATGAAATTTGATCTTACATTTTATTTTGATTTAACTAAGATTTCTAAGTGTACTTGAAGTATTTATATATTCAACTTGATTTTAATACAAATTGCTTTTAAAAGTCCAGAAATATAACAATTTTAATGGTTTTAAATTGGAATTTGTTCCTACCAGGCCATTAAGAGTTTTGCCTCTGAACAAAAACCTGTCTCTTCCAATCTACTTCTTTTTTTTTGTATCTGAGCATTTGCATTCATCCGAGAACAGAGATTTTATTTTTCATCATTTATAGTATTGTCTTACATGAGAACAAAAAGAATGATTGATTGGACACCATTGTATAAAACGAATCCTACTTGTTGAGCAGCTGCTGAGGGTTGCTGTTAGATCTGCAATTGTAATCTTGAATGATATCTATAGGATTAGTCTCTATCTATTAATTTAATTATAGGTAGCTCTTAATCAGTGATCAAGAATTCTATTTGCTTTATGTCTGTAATTAATAACTTCATGTAGTTCAGATTTATCAAGGGTAATAATAGGTTTGATGCAAAGTGATTTTTGAAAATCTGAGGTGGTTCTATTGATGAGCGAAAGGTACAGTATACATTTAAGATATACGACTGAGTTCGGAGAAGATTAAAAAAACCAACTTTAATGTTTATATGAGAGTTTTTATTAATATAAATATAAAATGATGAATAAAAGTAAAAATGTATATATTTTTTGTAGCTTTTGGAGAAAAAGCATATTTTTATGTAAATTTTAGTTTTTATTTACAAAAATTAAGATTGTTCTAGTGAAAAAATTGTTGCAGTTTTCCATTTTTTGTAACATTACATACGTAACATATCTTATAACGAAATTATTATTTAAAAATTATGTTCAAAAAATAAATTTTTTGGTTGTAATATATAAAATT
The DNA here is from genome assembly GCA_026289955.1 of Argiope argentata. Classification (NCBI taxonomy): domain Eukaryota; kingdom Metazoa; phylum Arthropoda; class Arachnida; order Araneae; family Araneidae; genus Argiope; species Argiope argentata. The sequence goes on from JAOUZG010050832.1 coordinate 196,269, forward strand.
ACATAAAATATTTGTACTTTCATACATTACAAATCTGAATTTTTGCATTTTTTCCCACAATATTTGCATAAAACCACAAAAATCACAAAACTTTGAAAACTTGAAAACTAATAATCACAAAACTAGAGCATTCAACATCGAATCCATGGTTCATCACCTTCTGCATAACATAAAAAATACTAATTATAAATTTCATTAAAATATATTGATTATTTGTACTGTCGATACTTGAACAGTACAATTATGAAAAAAAAAACACCCTTCTCTTAATAAAATGTATTTAAAGCATTTAAATGCCTTTTACATGTCAATAGTTTGCTATAACTTGGCTTCTAATTACCATAGAGATAAAATAATGGTATCACAGGAAATAGAAACATATCCATTTTTTGAAACTGCAGAATTAATAAATAAATAAACATAGGATTTTCAACCTAATCAGATATCTTAATTACTAGTGACGCCTTATAATGATAAAGGATGACATCCACTTTACTCTTGTTGTTGATTAGACAGTTTTTAAAGAATTTTCTACCATAAATGTAAATAAAGTAAAAATTTAACACTAAATGCTAGAAAAAAATCCTTTCGATTGCATCTTCCGCTCGAATTTCAATTTCGATTCATGAGCAGGTGGTTATCACCAGTTGGATCTGGAGATGATTTCATCCCATTTTTTATCATATTTTCAACAACTTGCAAAAATGTGTCCTTTGTGAATTCATTATTTATGTAATATTTAGTTAAGGCGTAGCAAAAGCAATACTGAAGAAGACGAAGGTTACAAATGCAACCTCCAATTGATTTTTTTAAACTAACATCTTTTGTAACTAACAGACTAATATACCTACGCAGTAGTAAAAAAAAATCTATGTGGGAGTAATGACAACGATGTGGGAACTGATAAAGGTTCTGTAGACAGTCCATGCTCAGTTAAACTCCTTAATAAAATCTTCTAAAATGATATTAAAAATAAATAGCAAAGAAGATAAAAATAAAAAAAATGATAAAAAATTGTCTGAATGAAATGTAACGGAATCATTTTCATAATAGGTGTGTTTGCAAGTCATTAGGCTATCCTTGAATCATGACTTCCGTTATCAATCGAAAGTCTAGAGGAAATTTTCACCTGTGAGGCTACTTAAACATAGTTTTAAATAGAATCTGAAGATATTTAGAAGAATTTTCTTTCCCTAAGTAATAATTAAGTAATTCATAATACCATTTAAATAATTCTATAATTCTTTCATCCATCCCACGCTAAGAGACATTAAAAACACATTTATGTAAAAATATGTCATTCTGTCATTAACTAATAATTAACTCATTCATAATGACATTTTAATATTAATACAGGTTTTTAGACATCCCACACTAACCGATATTAAAAGTAATTTTAACCGATGTTATTCTGACTCGCCTTTCGTTTAATAGGAATTCATGTATCGAAATGTGTTTTTTAAAATACTTTTTTCGCTGTATATTCCTATAAAATTCTTTCTGATCAATTTTTGTAATTTACAAGATCAGAAAAGGGAAAAATAAGCAATTAACTTCTGTGAAGAGAAATGTATTTTTTGACAGAATATTGTATAAAAAAATGTATTTTATAAAATGAAACGTTAAATGAAATGTGGATAAATTTTGAATTTAACCATATACTGCAATAATCAGAATTTTTTTCTAATTTGTTATGGCTGAGAGAGTATAATGAAATTATTTTTTTAAAAAAGTTTAGTTTTTCTCCAAATATGTCAATATTCTTTCAGATACTTTATTAGAATATAACGCAAAATTTTAATGCACTTATTTAATCAGTAATTTCTTATATGCACACATTTGGCACACATTTCCACAATGCACACATTTGGTTTATTAGCAATTCTTTTTTTAAAAAACCTTTTCCTGAAAAGGTGTGTTGAAAACCTTAAATACGAATGCGCAAGTTAATTTTCAAATGAATTGATTTAGAATTTTAAATTAAATATTTTCACAGTCTTAAGAATCTCTACTCTTTAAGCTGAGATAAAGAATATTACTAATACTTTTGACAAAAGGATATAAATTAATAAGAAAAAAAAATCCTTCAAATTAAGGAAAAATCAAATAATTCATACGATAGCCTTATCATAGAATAGAAAAATAAACTTAAGCAAGGAGAATTCCTCAATATTTAAATTATAAGTATATTTAATGCTCAGAGCATTTGTAAATCAGTAGTTAATATATTAACCAGTAGGAACACTCCTTCTAATTAATACCTTAGTGGTCTTCCCAAAACTTTCTTGCATACTCTGTCACAACTCCCATTCTTTCTTGCATCACTCCTTCCACTTAAAAATCTGAACTTTGGGTAAATTGACATTGGTTAACTGTAATTATGAACTATTCGTCACATTGGCGTAAATATAAAATCTCTGCTGATTCTCTCGTGTAGACCTTAACGAATTTTTGGCAATTATTCCCTAGTGTGTAGAACCCGAAAATCGAGTTTGTGTTTTATATTAGGTTTTTTCAACCAAATGATACCAAATTTGAAACAGACTTAGAATTTTAGCTTCAAAATCACAAAAGAAATTTCCTACATTTAAGCCATTGTTCTTTTCAGTTATAACGTTTACACGTTTGTGAAAGCACATAACGTCAGATTATCGACCCCGCAGCAAATTTGGTTCCGCAATTGATATTTATTTACATTTTAGAAATTAAATCCATACACTATATTTTATCCCTCGAAATGAGGATGAGATACTTTCGGCATGGTGGTTGGATCTCGACACCCTGGAGGTAGGCTCCTGCCGTCGATGGTGGGAAGTACTTCCTGCGAGAATGGTTGTATCGTGGTCGGTAATGGCCCTTAGGACTGAACCACTATTCCCAACAGTGTTGCTGTTGCGGTGGTCCAGTCAATCGGTTTTATGGTTTAAATCCGTGTACTTTTGTGGTGGGTCAGAGAGTCTGGTATGTCTTATACTAGATTTTACCCATCTAGCTCATTTCGTCTCGTAGATATTAAATCGGACAGACGGACAAATATATTTCATTTTAATGGGTTTCGTTCAAATTTGATAGAAATTTATAAACTTGGTGCAAAGGCCATATATCACATTTCAAAAATCTAGCCGAAAGTGTTTTTGCATTACCGTGTTCACAGACCAAGCGACCGTCAAACAGTGTAAAATAATGCCAAAAATGTTTTTTTTTTTTTTCGAAATTCAGGGAGATCTGAATCGTGGAGATGCGAGAAAATCTCGAATTCGAGTCTTTTCAAGACTCGAATTTTTTTCTTTTTTTATTCGTACCCCATATGTAAGAAAAGGTGTTATATTTTTGAACAAACTGCATTCATCGGTCATTTAATGTGCAAAAGACCAACAAACATATCTTTATATTCGTTGCATGATTAAAAATATCAGAACTGCGAATAGTAATAATAACTAATGTATTTAGTTATCAATAAAGTTATAAAATATTTTCTTCTTTTTTTAAAGGGCTTATACTTTTTATCCAGTTTTATTTGTTATTTTAGTTTTTTGAAAATTTACCAAGGAATAAAATGGCGTTGTATATCAGGAGAAGTTTTCCTATTCTCACAAGAATGGGAAAACAACAACAACAACAAAAAACATCGTAAGCTTTTAAAAATGAGATATAATGAATTAAAAAACTGCTGTAATATAATTTGAGTTGTACAGCTTTAAATATTACCAATTAAAAAAATCAAAACTGTTGCAAGATACAACAGTTACACCTATTTATTTTATTTAGTTAAATATATTAAAGATTTCAAATTTATTAATTAAGGCTTTTGTAATGAAATGACTTTCCTCGTCATTAATTAACCCGTATCTGCTTATCCAAGCAATTCGAACCGTCATTGTAGGGTTAAAAGGTGATAGGTACTACTTTTGTTTGAAGGCATGTTTTGTGAAATGCATCGTATAGGTTAATTTAGCTTTTTAATTGAAAATAACTTTTAAGAAAACTTCTCTTGATATAATAAATCTGAAATAGTTATCAAATAGAATTTTTGTCCTAATATTTCAATATTTTTATCTTCATTTCGACAAGATTCAGTTGTTAATAGTACTTTCCCCATTGATTTAACCACAAACCATGCATAATTTTTATCCTGGCGAAGTTAGTACAAGTATCAGACATTACTGTAACGTTGAATTCCCAGACAGTAAAAAAGAAGTTACTGATTCCCATTTTAAAATCAAATAAAATTTCCTTTTTATTTTCAAGACTTTCAAAACATAGGAGAATTTCCGGCATGTCACGATCTAGTGTAAAAGTGTATGCAAATGAGACTAGATCAAAATTACTTTTTTCCAGAATCGAATCATTGTCGGCTTAAAATTCGCAAGGTCGATTTCTTTCAGCGATAAAACTTTGAGTCAGAAAAATGACAACACAGAGGGCTTCAAAGAAATAGGAAAAAAGAAGATATTTTGATAATTATTTTGGGATGAAAAACTATTGTATCTTAATTTAGAGTCGATTCTTATTGATTTCATAAGTACTTGTAATATGAAAATTAAATATTCCATGTTTTTAAATGCTTTTCAGCAGTAAGTCTATCTAAGTATGCCATAAATAAGGTATTATTATTATCATTCGCCTTTATTACACATGAATTTTTTATACTTGTTAAGACGGAATTTCATCATATAATTTTTTTTATTCCCTGATATGCTAGATTTTTGAAGTTCGGCACAATTGTGGGTGCAACATTTTTGTTCAATTGTGGATACAACAATTCTGTACAAATGTGAATACAACAATTCTTTGGAACTGTGTGTAAAGCAATTCTCTACAATTAAAATACGGTATTCAATGGGAATACTCTATTTTAATATTTTTAAAACTTAGCTATAAATTACTCGGACAATTTAATTAAATTTTATTTCAGTGAAGCCATCTAATAGTAAATTTGAAAAAAAAAATTAATATCAAAATTTCATAATAGTCTTAATAAGGAATCCTAAATTGAAGATTAAATATTAGGAAATAATTTGAATAAAAATAGTTTCTATTCCATTTCTTAACTAATAAAAGTGCTTTTAAACCATTTTTATTAAATTAATTTTATTCTCCATCTGAATTGTTGTACTCACAATTGTACAGAATTATTGCATTGCATGGTAGAATCAAGGCTAGGTTTTTTTTTTCAAAATTTAATCTTCATATGAATAGTTTTTAAGAAAGAATATTGAAGCAAAATAAAATAATAAATTATCAACTTTCACAGCATTTACTGATCATTTCTCGTAAATTAATTTTACTGAATCTCGTGCAAAATATTAAAATTTTTATTTAAAAGAAATTTTAAACATAATGATAAAGAATCAAAAATAAAAACTTTTTTTTATCAAATGCAAAGCTTGTCAAGACAGTTGCTTTTTCAGTCCTTCAGATTCCACTCCCTCCCGAAAAAAAAACAAGGTCGCTTTGATTTCTTCTCAGATAAATTCTGAATTTACCAACAATAAAATTAAAGGATATCTAATTTTAATTAAATAGGTACGAATACAAGACCATTGTAGGTCAAATGAAAGCATAAACTACCCTGAAAATGCCACAAAATATTTTAAGCCCCCATAATTTTGGGTAACATTTCTTTTTTAAAGATTCAAAGTTGTGGAGTCCGTAGGCAATTGACGTCTAAACCAATTTAATAATTCACTCCCGGTTAGAATAGTTATTTATTTTGTTTTAACTAAACCCCCTTTAAACCCCCTTTTAACTGAAGGCTTAAAATTCATTCTTTTGCTAAGTTAATAATTTACGTATAATACATTGAGATTGCTCAAAAATGTACATTTTAAGACAGAATAAAGGAATCTTTGATTACAGATTTCTCTTCAGAAAACAACATCATTCTTAATTCTACGTCATTCAACTATTCAGCATTCTACCCCTCTTTTAACTAAAGGCTTAAAATCCATTCTTTTGCTATGTTACTGATTGGTAAATAATTCACATACATTACATTGATTGCTCAAAAATGTACATTTTAAGACAGAATAAAGTCATCTATGATTACAGATTTCTCATTAAAAAACAACAGCATTCTTAATTGTACGCATGGAAAAATAGGAAGTAAATTCAGGTCTTCTGTCGATCTTCCCGCCGTGTAATCTTTCTGAAATAAATAATTAGTACATTGCTCTCTTTAGATTGGTTCGATGACATGTAGCTGCCATAATATCTCTTTAATTTCTCCCTTTCTTTTTTAACCCACCAATTTTTTATTCTGTGTTTTCTGCGAGTTAGAATGAAGACTGCATCCCGTGGCTTTCGCGAACAAATGTGTTTATCCTTTATTATTGCAGCATTGAATTATGTTAGGCTTTTATATATTAAAATATAAATAATATTTAATTCAACATATAAATAGCAGTTGATACTTGAAAAATAACTGTGATTTTAAAAAGTCGGCACTTAAAGGGATAAGGACTTTAGACGTTAAAGAAAAATAAAATTTAAAAAAGCATCAAGGGAATTTTCAGCTAATGATCTACATTTCTGACAATGACTTCAGAGAAATAAGGTAGAATTTAACTTTCGTCTACAGATATAATTTCTTATTTTCAAAAGAATAAATTACTTTGCATATTTTAAAATTTTTGAAAAGAGATGGTACATGCATAAGAATTAACGCCCTAGATGCTTTTTTTCTCCTAATTACACTGGCCTCCAAAAGTTAAGGCATAACCAGTCTTTTGTGAAGAAGAATTCACAAAAGAATGAATGAACATGGAAACAAAAAATTTTGAGGAAATGTGCACTTAACAGTTTTTTAATGATGGCATTTAAATTTTCTTAAATTTAACGCAAACGTGATTTATAACGATAACATACATTATTGGCAGAGAATTTCATTCTTAGGGAAAGCGTTATATGACAGCTGGGGGTAGAAAAATGTTGCAGACACATTACAAAAATTGTTTCTATCAAGAAATGTGTCCAGTACTAGCTGCAATTCACTGGAAATATCGATTTTCCATGCTTAGAATTATGTTGTCGGTCATCGAAATGAGAAGTGGACACCAGACACTGGGTCTCGTTCAGCTTCATCAAACTATCTTGAGCTAGGATTTAAAGCTGTAACAGTTTCATTCGTCATTCTGTGTCTAGAAGACATGTTTCAACACGAGTGATCTGTAGGTGATCGTTTTGGCCTGAAGGAGGAGAAACACTATTGTGTCTGAACTCATGGCATATCATTTTTAGGTAGCGACATGAATTTTCTCTATTGCATTGCGAAAAAAAATCCCCTTACAATACAATTCTGCATGCAAGATGGCCAGTTTTGTGCCTCCCCTTAAAGACAGGGTACAGAGCTACCCGTTTACTTAGGTAAGAGAACACTTCTCTTGGATTAATTAGCAATGGACTTCTATACTATTCAGAGACAAGATCAGGTTCACATGGACAAATGAAATTCGGTTCACAGTTTTAATATTTAAAGGACATATCTTTATCAAATTTTAAGCCTAATCTCTTATTGAGTTGAACATTACCTTGTCTATACTTTCACATGCATAAAGATGCAGTAATTTAAAAGCACAGTGCTATGAATAACTCAAATCTGAAATGTGATTTTATTACAACAGTCGAAATGAATTGTTAGATTTTAATTTTCCATCGTTTGGAAAAATTGCGTACAAAATGCACATTTGGTTTTCTGTTACTTCATATTGACCGCATGCCTGCGATAAATTACTAAATATCACACGCTATTAAGTTCTTTGGTAAATATTTTTCTCCAGTGGCCTACGATTAATAACCCATATGTTCCAATTTCCTTTTGAATGCTAGAAAGCACTCAAAAAGTCTCAAATGCGGGAGTATGAAAATAAAAATGACACTCCTTGCGTTCACAGCCTTGCCGAATGTTCATTATTTTCAGTGAGGGTGGAGAGGGAGATAGCAATTTACTAGAGATCATACGAGAGAGTTTTGCGAAGACCACCAACCCTGATTTAAATAATGCGTATACTAGAAATACAGCTAAATGTCCTTACTTTTTTCTATAAATTTAAACTTTTACTAAGCCTTAATGCTATTAACTTATTATTATTGTTAAAGGTAAGGGCGAAAATTATCTCCCACAACTACGACAACAACGCCAACAACAAAAAATGGAAGTTCTCTCCGTTTGACTATATAGCATAAAAACAACAAAACTGGTTTTTGTGTCATAAAATGCAACCGACCATTTTTTAAAAAGATATCGATATATGTGTTTATTTTTTCTTTGCTCATTGACTTTTCGATTTCCTATTTGATTATTTAAAGGCTGGATATTTGAACAATTTTTGGTGAAATTTTGATACATTCGCATTATGGGATTACTTGAGATCCAGAAAGTAAGCTCGTCAGTTACATTTCATTAAACGAAAAAATGACCCATAATATAACCTCTGTAATGTTAATCTGTAAAAATTCAGTTTTCATTCTATTTTTAATAATAATAAGACAACAACAAAGTATTTCTCTTTAATTCTTTTTGGAGTTTTCTTCTAAGAATTTTATTAAAATCAGTGAGACGAAGCGAAAATTGCTGATTCATTGATATTTTGAATTATAACAGTACCCTGCGAAAAGATATAATAAAAGTCGGCACCCTGACATAGAGATAGAGCGTCTTTCCGGTGATCTGGGCGTTCCGGTTTCAAGTCCCGGTTCGGGCATGGTAGTTATTCCGTGTTCTATCTGTAAGGAGTGTGAATGTACCCCCTGTAAAAAGGGGTTGGGCAAGTAAATGTGATGAGCTAGTAGAAAAGTCGTATTCTAAGTACTAGTTGGCACTACTTCAAAAACAAGAGCCGGCTCTCTGGCACAGAGGTTGCGCGTCTTTCTAGTGTCCCGGGTTCGAGTCTCGGTTCGGGAATGGTTGTTCTTCTGTGTGCTATCTGTGAGATGTGTGGCTGTGCCTCTCTGTAAAAAGGGGCTGTGTAAGCAAACGTGGTGAGTGTGTCGCTAATTCGCCCTCTTGGCGCTACTTCAAAAGCAAGAGACGATCCTTTCAGCTTAAATCTGCTGCTGTATCAGCGAGGAGCCTATCCAGGCAAGTGCCATAAGTAACAACAACAAAAACAAGAGTCACTGATTAGGTTTAATTCTCTGGTTACCTCAGCAAGCATGTCCATGGCAAGTGTCATAAGAAACAACAGATACAATAAAAAATATCCAAGCATAAATTTGTAAAGATAGTGTTTTATGCAATTATAAATATTTCATTAAAAATATACTGGATTCCATAAGTATTATTTGCATTTAACGAAGTATGAATCCATTTGATTGTATTTTTTATTTAAAAAAAAGAAAGTTAATGTGGGAATTCTTGTTAATTAAAGAAAAAGAAGGTTTTTTTTATATCGTTTGAATATAATCTTATAATTAATAAGAATAAAATGTTTACAGACTTTTTTAATATAACAATATTAAATTTTTATCAAATTTTGTATGAAATCCATTCCGATCAAATCTGTTAATCCAACAGCTACAGCATAAAGTAATTCAATATTAAACAACGTGAAGAGTTGGACATACAAAATTTCGTACAATGGTATCTAAAATGTAGATTAGTATCAGAATTTGAGCCAAATCTGTCTAAGGGCTGACAGTCTTTCGGTTTGTGCTTTGGCATAACTCATTTACACAATGTTTAAAATCAGTGAGATGATGATGACTACATGCCCGCTTTACAACGGAAGGAGGGGTGCAATAGCTTCTGAGGGTATGAACCCTTAATCAATGAGATTCAATGTGTGAGTGTGTGACAACTACTGTAGTTCCGTGTCGAAGCTTGGATTTAATCTGTCATAAAAAAGCCATCTAAAATTCATATTCACCGACTGATTTCAGTAAAAATGTCAGATATATGCCAATAATCTGTATTCATAATTATTTTTGACATATATTCGCTGCTTCATCCAAAATCCAATATTTTATGCCCGAAGAGACAGACATATATTAGAGAATATACGAGAAACTTTCAGGAAGACTACTCTCGTTGGTTTTATGTTTAAGTTGAATGATTTATCGGTGTGCGTTGCTAACTCATTATATTCTTCCTTCACAGACCAAACTGAAGATTATTATCAGTATTTTCATTTTACATTTTTTAAAAAAAAATTCGTATTTGATATTGCATTTATTTTTATTGTAGATCATTATTCATTTCAATACGATGTTAGCAATTAATTTTGATTTGAGTTAAATACAGGTTAGACCCCCCCCCACCCCAAAATTTTTAATATTAATTTGACTGCATGATTGAAAATTACATGATTGCATAATTTTAAGTGTACTACAATTTTTAAAAAAATTTTTTAAAGCATTTTACCAATATGCATTATATTTTCTAATACAGCCTTTACTAGTTAATCTATGGCAATCAGATCTAAGCTATTGTTAATTGGATAACAGTCCGTCTAGACGGGCACATCTACTTAATTGAATAATTGAAGTCTTTTTGAATTGCTTAAAATTATTATATCAAAATATAGCATCATAGAATGATTTAGCTTTATTGTATAAGTTTGAGAAACTGTAATTCGGTGTACTTATGACGAGCCAGATCCACTGTCCAGGGATTGAAAATTAAATAATAAACAATTAAGACAAGTTTAATCTCAATTCATCTTCTTAATCTGTCTCTTAATTTATCTAGAAGAAAATTGCACAAAGAAAACCGAAATATCATTTACAAACTTTAAACATAAGTAAGCCGTACATAAGGAACTAATTTTTCTGCAGAAAAGAGAATCGTAAAGGCAAAATCTGCTGAGGTATCTTTTTCAGTGAATTAAGTAGAGTATAAAATTACAATAGATATCTATTTAAAGAAATACACATTTACAATTTGAGCATCAACCCAAGTACATAAATAAAACTAAAAGTGATACGTTGCATGAGATCCAAATTCGCAGATACGATAATGGTAGTATTACTAAAGTATTTATTATTACCGCCATAAGTAACCCTTTGAAATTACACAATAAAACAATTTTAGAAGCAACGCACGCTCTGGCGAAGACAGAACCATCGTTTTGGCATAAGAATGTTCGGAACCTGTACGTCTAGCGTTTTATATGTTACAAACGACCTTTTGCTCCTCTATTTTGAGAATTTTCATCTAGCTAACAAAATTTGTGCTTTA
>JAOUZG010050832.1:213976-232691 GCA_026289955.1 Argiope argentata
GTGTGTGTGTGTGTGTGTGTTGGCGCTGTACAGGCCAGACCGGTCAGCCTACAGCTACCAAATTTGGTTTTTGTATACCTTGAATGCCGGGAATATGCACCTCAGAGCCCGTTTTTTGAATTTATAATTAAAATTTTAATTAATTAAAAAATAAGTCAAATTTTAACGTTTTTCGTCATAACTTCTGAAAATATTACAGCACAAAATTGATTTTTGCATCACATTAAAGCTCAAACAATTAGCTTTTCAATGATACTAATGTTTTGACATACAAATTAAAACTCTAATTTTAATGAATTTTTTAACATGTAATTTAATCGGGTTTTTTCCAACTATTTATTTCGCAAAAATAAAATAAAAATAAAATTTTATCTTCTCGAGGTTCTCAAAAAAAAATCAGCTTTTAATAAAATGTTGCCATCACAATTTCAGAAGTTCTTATTTTAAAAAAAAGTTAATTACTACCAAAAATAAAACAGAAAAATACAATTTTCATCACGTGATTATATCAAATGAAACAAATAGGAAATGGGATATTTTTTAAACAATAAATGCAAGAGAAAATATTTCTTGATCGTTTGCTATATCAAAATTAACAATTCCATTAAAGAAATAAAGTAAATAAAAATACAAATTAAAAATATATTACAAAAGTGCGACTGTTAAAACTGAAGAAGAATTTTTAGAAAAGCACCAAACGATAATCTTCTCAGAGGGAGATTAATTATTTAAAAGCAAGAAATCTTAGACGAACTTTGCAAATGAGGTCATTTCAAAGAAACGACGAACAAAAAGCAATTGATAATCATTAGTAGTAAAATATTTTTGAATTCTTTTTTTTTAATTTTTAAAACAATAAGGCATGTTTTTAATTGCTACTTTTGCTTATGTGAAGAAGATATTTTGTTCAAATCAAAGAATTCGCCTTCTTGATTGTAATTTATCTCCGCATTTTAATGAATCATTTGAAATAAAAACGTATATTCTTTCAACGAAGTAACGTAATATTAAAGCTGTACTGGTAAAAGTAAGACAGCTATTTGAAAACGCATCTTCTTTCAAACAAGCATACGTAATAATTAACAATGCAAAATTTGTTAAAGCATATAAAACTATTTTTACCCGCATATTTCGGCGACATCAAAACTTTCTACCAAAACAATATCATGTTCTCTCACGAGAAAAAAAATCAACTATTATTCCAAATTAAACATATAAAATTGTCATTTTCGACATGTGTCTGTATAAAATGAAACAAATATGAAACATGAAATTTTTGGAAAATAAATGGATGGAAACGTTTTCTATGATATTTTACTATACATATATTACTAATCCATTTAAACAATTTTATTTAAGGCAAATATAACTTAACATCTACAAGGCACCTTCTGTAATCGGAGCCCAACATCTAATTTCTTAATTTTTTGGGGAGGGACACACTCTCTTAACAAATTGTCTAAGTGAAATATATAATTAGTAGTTTGAGAGAAAAAATGCTGATGATTTAATTCTTTACATACATCATCTGCTCTGTGAATCATATTTAACAAAATATTCTTGAGACAATAAGTCCTTAAATAAAAAAGTGGCATTCCAGTCAACTAAATCAATCATCAAAGCTGATCGATCTATGAAAATTTCAACATAACTACTCTATATAAACTGGCGATTTTAGATCACTTTATCAAGATCTTAAAGAAGCCAATCAGGGTTACTCTAGAATAATTGGTCTAGATTATGATAGTGATGATTATTCTAAACTTGCAATATTCAGAACTGAATAAATCAGCCAGATTTTAAGAAGATAAAAATGCTTATTTAATTATTTAGAAGTTGAAATATTAAGAATATTTTACAAATATGAATCTATAAGACCAAAGGAATTTAAACCATAATTTTTTGAAATATATTTATAAACCTAAAAAAATTATTATTGAGAGCATTTATATACATCTAGAAATAAAATTAAAAACTGAATGTTTCATTTAATCTGTGAAATGTTTGCTGAATAATTCCTTGAGATATTACAAATTATTAAAAAAATTATTAATGTTTCAATTTCTGTAGTGAACATAAAACATCAATGTCGGACTACTCTGCCTTCAGTTCTTAGTATTGTTTAAAGACACGCTTGGATTGAGTAAAGAGGTCTTTATATTAATTGAAGTTTCATCATTTCCACTTTAATTTAAAACTGAATTTTACTTGCAATGATAGAATATCAAAGATTGATGTGGTGTTCAAAGATAGGACTGCTTAAGGCCCATATAATAGTATAAGTGAATAATAGGACTATCGAAATTTGAAGCTTAAAAATTTGCTGAATAACTAATTATGTGACCAAGTTATGTAAAAAAATTGATTGAACCCCATTTATATTGGCGAACCGGCTGGTCGCCAAAGGCGGCTAGTTATGAATAAAATTAGCGTTCATATTCCAAATATTTAGGGAACACGATGGCTTGATAGTGGAAGCTGAACTTCTTGACCAGAAGGATTCAAGTTCGAGATCTGATTACATAAAACTTCAACCATTTTCGAAGCCTGAGTGTGATACACTCTTAAATGCGTGTCATTCCATTGTTACGGTAAGGATGTTGAGACAGGAAAGGGCCGGCCTGGGAATTTAGTTACGGTCAGCTGGCCGTCTGGCTCAAAATTTTGAGGGCCATTCCAAAACAGTCTTTGTGTCTCAATTTATCAAAACGGAGCATATAGCTAATCTGGTCTATATCAATTAATTTGAATTCGGAAAAAGTTTTTAAACGAAATTGTTATTCGAATTTCATCTGAATGCTTACTGAATATTTGTTAAAACGACACATTCAGGATATTTTCAAAAAAACATGTTTTAACTTTGTTTTGCTATATAAATAAGCAATAGACAAGTTGAAACATTCTGAGTCAGTTCAGGAATGTGCAGACCTTGCAGCGACTCAGGACACCAAGTTGCCCGCGCCTAATCTTAAATTGGAGATTCTCACCCTCTATATGGCTACTGGTTGGAACATAGTAGAAAGGAAAGTTGATGGAGACCCAACAGAAAGTATAAAAACTGAAAGCGAGATAGCTATCCTATTTTATCGTGTTTTGGCTAGTTTCAGCTAATAATTGGGAATTCTTATCTTTATTCTTTATTTGAAGTTAAATCAAATTACTAAGTCGAAATGAAAATTGTAATTTACTGATTTCTTATTCTATATTTGAATTCTTCTCTTATCATAACCCTAGAATCTATCAAGCTTAGTTGACGTGAAATAACATTGAGTCTTATCAATGTATAACCTTCTTCTACTGTATTTTAAATATGCATTATGTCGAAAAAATACTTGTGTGCTTTAATAATATTGAAGGTTAATCATATGTATCAGAAAATGATATTATGTAGAAGTAGAGGAGGGGGGACATAATAATTTTGTACTAGACGCCGATTATTCAAAAGCCACACTTAAAAACATTCATTAATAAATCCAATATATTTTTACAATCTCTTTTACTGTACAGAAGAAAGTTTCAAAAATTCTAATTAAAAAATGATTAATAATATTAATTTAAGGCAATCAAAGAACTCATATATATATATATATATATATATATATATATATATATATATATATATATATATATTTGGCAGATATTTTGGAAATATCGGCACAACCATCCATTGACAAAAATGTTGAAATGCCCTATGTATGATGCAATAGAAGAAATTTTTAATCACAAAAGATTTGCAAGAATGTAATGGAGTTTTTCTGCAGTGTAGAAAAAAGAATTTGATACAAATTATTTACATTTTTTTCCGTATTCTTACAATATTTATTTTATATAAATTATCTTTTTATGCGTGTGAAAAATCTTCTGAAACATTCATAACTTGAGAGTTATTTTGAATATTTATAAATATTCCTTACCTATTAAAATATTATTTTTTATACAAATCACAAATCGGGAATTTCTTTAAACAGAAAATAAAGTCATTGCCTTTTTGAGAAATTGCAACTCATGCTGAATGTATTCTAATCTTCTGTTCAGATTATCGATTCTAGAAATGTTCTGCTGATTTTGTACCATAATCGAAACCATGTGAAGTTGTAGGAACCGCAATAGTATTAACTTGCACTTGGTCCATATATATAGCAAGATATGCATCTTTAATATTTCCGGATCTAAATATTTCGATCCCGATATGTGTTAACTTTGTTACCAATCTTCGCAGAAACAATACGTGACTTTCTAATGAAAGATAAATTACTTAGATAGACTGTTATAAAGCCCTTACAGAATTTTATACCTTCACCGTTTGTATAAATTACTGTAAATGCTTATAGCCATGAATAAATTTTATATGAAAAAGAATTCGTAGATATAAATTGTAAAGAGAAAACTAATTCACAAATTAATGCGCTATTTCATTCTACTTCTCACACGCATCAACTCTTTGTTTGATGAATTTTACTGGCATTAATATCTTTTTAATGATTATAGGAAAATTCCATACGAAAAATCACTCGGTGGGTGTATAATGACAGGAGTCAAACTTTCGATAATTTAAAACAGTGCGTTATTCTGCAATAAAGTACGAAACGCAAGCAAAAAAAAAAAACCGAGACATATACAAGGAGCAGCAATTACATAATCTCTCAACACAAGCAGGCAAAAACCAGTAATAGCCCTCAGAATACAGATAGAGAGCTTGCTTTACTTTCAACACTCCAAGGAGAAACTTCACTCCTCGTGCGAGCACTTAGCCTTTTATTGTCCCCAAACAGATATGGAATTTTCTAGAATGATCTTCTAATCTTCTTAATGTATCTTAATAAAGATATTGCCGTAGCTCTTGAATTTTCTATAACCTTAATTTTAGTATTGAAATTGGTCTCCATGGACAGGGTCATTGACCTGCCATCCGTTCAGCCTTAATTAAGAATATATGTAAATCTCTCTTTCTGATGATGGTACTTACATTGCAGGAAAACGATATTACAGATTCGTACCACTGTTTTGAATAGATGGTATTAGTAGATAAGGATGTTTGTTACTAATTATTGAATTTTGGATCCAAACAATATGAGTAATTAAGTATTAATTAGTTAAATAACTATGATATACACAAAAAATGGCAGGATGCTGATATATATAATGGAACGCATCAAAATCTTTCACGATTTTTTGTTGCATGAAATGAAAAAAGAAATAATTAAGTAAAGTAATTACATTTGAGCCTATACGAGTATGTGAGGTGAGGAATATTAGAGAGGAGGATTACATATGGAGGGAAGTGCATGAGCCTCCTGTGTATAATCCTATTGTTCGCTTAGTCGACAAAAACAGTGCTTATGAACGGAATTTATTTCAATGGTTCACCAGTGGGGCCACGGTGAACTGGTGATGAGGTCTCGATCCGTGACCCGTAGGGTTTCAGGTTCGAGACCCAATTCCACCGAAGAACCATCGTGTAAGGGGGTCTATCTAGTTCAAATTAAATCCTTCAAGGCCAAACGTCCTCCCGCTGATGTGGTGTGGTGTGGAGAGGGGAGTGCCACTTAGCAGGTGTCATCGTCATCTGACCACCGTTCAAAATTACGAGGTCTGTCTTGAAATAGCCCTAGTGCTGCTTACAAAGGGATGCTAAGTAAATAAACCAAACCAGAGATCAATATAATCTCAGAATTTCCTTATTGAAAATAATGAAATGTCTATATTAACATATCAAATATTCATACGATTTTAAATATGGAAAGCATGTGTCTTGATTGACAAAGGTATTTATTGACATCCTATATCGGATATGTCTACATAAGTTTCTGAGACGCGTTAAAAACTTTTGTAAATTATTTTAATTTTCCTGATCAAGAATCTTTGATAATTATTATATAGAGAAAAAAAACATGAAGACATTCATAAGAGTTTGTTTTGCTCAAGAGTTACTTGTAATTTGGTAACCGGACAAAAAATTATTCTGGACTATTGCTATGTTCTCAATATTTTAGAACTAATGTCAAAAGGACTTAAGTTAACACTTTAGCTGCCTTGATGCCGTTTTACGGAAAAATTTATTGAAATTTATTGTACATCGCTTGGCGCCAAATATACATCTGACATGACTGTTTAATTTCTTTCTCCCTCTCTATATATAAATCATTTGATATTTTGTAGATGAAAGTGTGTCTTTTATTCTTTGTTTCTTCACAATAGACGAACAAATTTGAAATGCGTCTATAAGTTGAACGGAATAGAATTGCAATATTGGAAACATGGCATTTTTGATTTGGTTTTTATATTATAATAAAATACGGAATGCAAATATGTAATTTATAGTTTATAGTACCTCTTTGGTATTTACTCAACTTTTTTTGCTACTTATGGCGCGTTTTAAGCCCGTTGACAAGGCTGTCAGTTTTTTAAGCCGATCGAGCATCTCTTGTTTTTCAGTAGCTCCAACTAGGGCCAAGAGTACGACTTGGCTACTTTTCACATTCGCTTGCACAACCCCTTTGTGCAGGAAGCACACTCACACACCTCACAAATAGAACACAGAAGAAAAACAACCATGCCCGAACCCAGGACGCCCAGATCACGGGGAAGACGCGCTACTCCTAAGCCTGGATGCCTGGCTTACTCAGTCTATTGCTTTTTATTAAAATGATTTAATTGATCATTTTATAATGAAATCCTTTTAAAAATATAAAGTATTTTGCAATAAAAATATAATTATATTGTTATGCATTATTTTGAGTACATACATAGCCTATCTGGCATTTTTTTTTTAAAAAAAGGCGATTAATGAATTCAAAGATTGACCTATAAAAATGTATCTCGAAGTTAACTGTCTATAAATGGGTACAAATTTTTCCGTTTAATCTGTTTTTTGTAATGGAGGATAATAAAAGATAACAGATACGAATGAATTAAAAATTGCATTTTCTGAGAACCATTCTTTTATCCTCAATGTATACAGATTTTCATCTTTAACGATTTGAAGCAGTGAAAAATATGTTTCAGATAATAATATTCTGTATCTTACATAATGTTAAAATTTTTTTAAACTTTTATCTGTTACAAATATTGTTTTTTTAAATACCTATTTTAAATTATAATATTCCTTTAATTAATTATAAATTATTATTATTACGACCTGTTGTCACCTGTCACTAAAGTCTTTGTTGATATGTGTTAATAGGCCAAAGTTTAAGATTATAAGGAAAATCTGGAGAAATCTGACAGTTTCTGGAAACATCATGGAGCTTTCAAATTCTCTGCTCCACTGATATGGAGTGGAAGCTCTGAGAAGTGTCACGCTTGTAAGAGTGGGATGCTACTCACATGCTGGCCTCCTTATCAGACCACGGTTCACAATTAAGTAGTTTTTTCCAAATTGCATTCGTATTGCTTCGTAAAAGAAAGCAATAAATACCCTAAAATGCCTTACAATTTTTTTTTCGAGATACAAAACAGAAAACTCTTAGCTTAAAGTAAATCGTATATTATCAGTGTGTTAACGATTTTTAAATATTTTTATTTAACTTCACTTGTTTCATGTTAAAAAATGAGCTTTTCTAGTTCTGTTTTTCTCTCTCTAATCTTAATGTATGACAATCTTGAAATTTCATACACTTACAAGGTACCTTTTAAAAATGATAGCACAGTATTTTATTATTTTCAGAATTTAATCGTTAGCTATTAATTAGATTTTAATTACAGATTATTGACATAACCTGGTAGTGAGCTTGAGAATCAATAGATCTTGAGAATAAAAATTTGATTTGAGAATAATTAAAATAAAATAAATATAGATTAGTACATTAACAAAATTGTTTTTGTAAAATCTGTCTTTAATTAACTTTATTTCATTAATCTAGTATAGATTAATGTAATTATCTGGAAGTTGTAACAATTTTTCTTTCAGATAAATATTTATTAATTTGCATTAGTTTAATATTTTTACTCTCATTTGCATAAAATTCCTATTATTTATTTCTATTTATTTTGCTTAATAAATTTGCTTTTCTCTTTTTAAATCAACTTCTTGATTCATTTATATCACTTTTGCTACAAATCATCAAATCTGTTGAAATTGTTTCAGTGCAATATCAAATATTCGGTGTTATATCAAAATGTCGTATGTCAAAACTCGCACATAACAAAACATACAACATCGTGATGTGAGAGTTGAAACACCAGTGAAATATGGTATTTTGTAATAAGAATTTAAGAACACCTATGACTAACCTAAACATCTTACATCAATAAAATATTTTGAAAATATAAAATACGGCATTTTGATATAACAGTGATGGCTTATGAATTTTGATAAATCTTAATATTTCAAAATCTTGAAAAACCGTTATTTCTATCGTTATTTACTCACTAGGTTACTTCGAAGTGTAGTGTTTCTTTCCTCCTCCTTCTTTCATCATCTACAAAGAGCTTACAATATCATGTTTCCTGTTCGTCGCGACGCAGTAGTTAGTGGAAAGTCAGTCCTGTCTGAATTTCTCCCACTCAGTTATTAAGTAATGACTTGACAAAGCAACATTTTCCGCTATTTTAAAGAGAATTTTTATGATGATGATCCATGTCAGAATAGGATTTCTTTGAGCCATTAAATCTTTTGGATTTGATTTATGGTCAGAAAATCTAGAAAATAAACAGGGAAAAGTCATTCAGTGGGAAATATTATTTTATTCCAATTGACTTTAGAATTAGATGGTAAAAAAGGTAAAAGTTTTAACTCTATGATATATTGTTTAAATAGTACCTAATATTTAGTTTGGATTTTTATGCTAGGTGTAATATTCAAAACCTACATCAAATAGTAAAAACCATTTGTGTATATTTTGATATTTTTTTTAAAAATATATAATATATATAGCAATGCAATAAACAGGCGGTAAATATCTAAATAAGTAAAATGAATTTAAGTAAATCAAAGCGCATAACAGCAGCTTAGTAATACATCACAGTAGCTTAGTAATGAAGCACACTATCTTAGTAAGGTATTTAAATGAAGATCGAGACATTGCGCGGTGTAGTAAATTTTCCAATTTCATAAAAGTAAATATTAGTTCTTTTCTTAAAAATAAAATCATAAATGAATATACCCTTTCATAATAATGAGGATAAATATTAACAAATGTTTCACACAATTTTGAAATTGAATAAATGGTAAAGGGGCTTGTATGCTGTCATGAATATAATTAAAAATAATGAAATATAAATTATTTTAAATTATTTATATTGTCATTTAAAACATTTCATGTTAAATGATTAAAGTGAATGTTTCATTCCATTTTTGTTAGATAAAAATTATATAAAGCTTGTCTTTTTTATAAAAATATTTTTTATTAAAATTATGAAAACAGACTTGTTTTATATTTGTGTAGATAAATTTGGCAATTGATTTTTCACTTTATTTCTGATGGGAGGAGGTTTGGAATTTTGTATACTTGTGTATTCTCGGTGACAATACATTATTTTAATATTTTCAAAACTTAGCTAACAATTAATTATTAATTAATTTAAATGTAATATTGATTTAGATAACTGACTACACTAGATATTGAAATTAAGAATAATAAATTTGAAGATAAAAAAGTGGAAAATAATTAAAATAGAAATATTTCTGTTCTTTATTAAAATAATTTCTTAAAAACTAAATGAATTATTTCTCCATTTTGAGCCTCAAAGAGTTAATCCATCAATATAACTTTTTAAAACAGAAAATACATCTAAGGAATCTGATTTGTTCGGTTAGCTTTGGATCTTGAAGCTTTTTGATAGTTCACGAGACACACCTCTCCGTTTTGAATACTGGTCAGATGACAAAGATGACACCTTAATTGGAACATGTTTGTTAAAACTTCCTGACATCATTAGAGTATCATAAAAAATCACCTTTTCTATTTCATGTGTTTCAGAATGATTATTAGCGATGCTTTATTTTCTATTGCGGGATAATCGATATTGGTGTATTTATTTCATAGAGAACTCTAATGATATGAGGTACATTATTGCTTTTGTTTCGCAAAAATTCGATTTGCAGCTGTCCCATACTCTAGTTTATTCTAAACAAACATTTAAATCTGTGTCAAATATTATAGTCACCACCTTAAAACTTATTAGTTTTTTTAATACACTTAAATTTTGGAAATGAAATGTTTTTACCGATGAATTATTTAACTGGATCTTAAACTTTCAGAAAGAACAATATTCATTGCCGTTTCTTAACAATATTTTAATTTTTTTGTTTACTTTTCTTTCAATGATAAGGTTATTTAGAATCATCAGATGTGCATTTTGAAAATTTCTGATCCCATTTTCATCGGAAACATTTTCTTGCGGGAAAGGAAAATTTTAGTTATTTAAAAAATTATTACAAAGAAAAATTCTAATAGTTATTCAACATAATTTGAAATAAAATTAAATATTATTCACTTACCATAATACTGCAATAATATAGTTCTCTTAGAAAATTTTAAAAAAAATCCATTATAAAATCTTAGAACGTCTGTTTATGATTGAAATCCATATTGTAATAATACATATTTAAATACAATTTCGTGATATTTTTAGATATTTTGAGAAATGAATAGAACTAAGATCAAGGGTAGGGTTTATTCTAAAGACTCTTAGTCAAGTTTGATGGCCTTTTTCTTATGTACAGTTAGCCACCCCACCACCAATGAACAAAGCAATACGAACAGGGTTTACCGTGGCCAACTGCTGCCTTTACTCTTATCCATCTACACCACTTGCGAATTCTTTGAATTGGCATCATCTTAATCCCATTGCACATAATGACGTGCCTTTCACACGCATCGAATTACTGAATTTTTAGTTTCAATGTAACTAAGTCACATAATTAAGTATTCATAAACGCGATAATCAATTCGAAACGATTTAATATTCCAAATGCTCCATATATTATTAAAAAAAATCAAATTAACAATAAATGACCAAAATAGGATGCTTCATCTAATTAGATAATTAAGTAAATTCGTATGTCAAGGGGTTAAGGGACATTTAATCCCTTCCCTGATTCTAGCGGAAGGGTATATTCAAAAAATTCTGTGCCCCTAGTCATTACTTACTGCAAAACCACTTTCTTTTTTGCAACGGTTGGCCCAAAACGACAAGGTGGTCAACACCTTGCTTTCCTCCTCATCTTCTTTACCTATCATCCCGTTTCACGAGGAGACGGCTACCCCTTTGAGAATATCAACTCAAAATTATCTGTATTTCTCTAAATGTGTGCTGCATTACAAACGCAAACAGTTTAAACTTTTAAATTGTTGGCAAACAAATTTGTGAATTTGTTACATTGTGTCTTTCATTATTTTATGATTTTTTGGAACCCTTACTATCGTGCTTAAAGTTTTTGATAGTCTGTTGGGAGAGAAGTGGCTTAAAAAGTGGATGTTTGAATATGTGTCATTCAATTTCACCAATGACTTGGCATATGTTAATTCCAATGAAGCTCATTGCCAGCTTCCTGACAAAGGGGAATCGCGTCTTCTTAGTGGTCTGGGCTTCCCGGGTCCGAGTCCCGATCAGGGCATGGCTTTTCTTTTGTGTTCTATCTGTGAGGTGTGTAAATGTGACCCCTCCCTGTAAAAAAGGGCTATGAAAGCGTATGGGATAAGTGTGTGTCATCTTCATATGAGCTAGAAGTCAAACTTCTGTCTTCGGGTGCTCAGGGATCCATACCCTCTAAAGCTACTTCCCCCTCCTTTTCCGTTGTAAAGCGGACAAGAGATCATTATCATCAATAGAGCTCATTAAAAATTACACAGGGTATAGACTCAGTCCTCTGACTGATTAGGTATAGAAACTTGAGGAAATCCTTTTGGTTCAAATTTTAACCTCATCATTAGACCGTAGTTAGAGTTTACTGAGGTCATTCCAACCAATTCTTTGGGTAGCTTCAAAACGGTTCGCTAATCTAAGTTATATAAATTATATACACAACTTATCTATCTAACAAAGTAAGCTTTGCAGAAAAGAAAAAAGATCGAGCTTTGCCTCATGGGAAAAAAATAAATTTATACGAAAATGAAATCAAAGTTAACCGCATATTTCGGCACTTATTTCAGATAAATAATTTTCTGAAACCGGAACAAGCTTGATTTTTAAGAAGGTACGAGATCTTGATCTGGAAAATAGTTAAACGTTTCGGTGTCATCAGTTTTAATTAATTGTTCATTGTGTGCTAAGTAGTTTAAATGAATAAATCTAAATATATAATTAAGTATGAAACTATATAGTTTATTGCTGTTGCACTAGTTAATTATCAAAAATATATACATAAAAATGCGTGTATATGTATCTATTGAAACACTTTTGGAATTAATATGAGCCACTCTAACGTATTCATAATGAATAGATTTTAAAAAAAACAATAAAGAAACCCACACACCATAGCATCAAAAAACTATTATTTGCTTTTTTAATACTTCAACCACATTATGTTGAAGCATTGTGTCCAGTTTTCTGTCAGAACTAAAAACATCAAAAGAAGCCGACACATACAAATGTTATTATTAAATACAAGTGAGTCAAGTCTACATAAATGACGAAATAAATAAAATAATAATTTATTACTAAACAGGTGCACTAATGTCCAGCAGTTATTCTTTTTACGGAAGCAGTACAGACAGTTAAGACGTTACTATTTCCCCGCCTTAGCCTTATATAGACGTTAAACGTCATGAAAATTTACTTTTTTTCCCCTGTTTTTTTATTCTACGAATATATATTTTCTTGTTACTGCAACCGAAAAATTTTCTATTCCCTTTTTAAAGGCTGTTTTAAATATCATCGTTTATTTAAAAACCTTCATAATAAAGGTATAAAAATAATATTTAATTTAATTTATGCATAGGTTTAATGCGTTTTTTAAATTGCGACAATTTTGGAAATTGTTTATTTTCAAGAAAAGTTTGTTTGAATCTTTTATAAGCTTATGGAAAAAGGAAATCTCTACATGAGAAATCTAAGCCAATGAAAATGGCGATAAATTCGTGAAGAAAAAGTGAGTTTTTCTCCTCCACCCCCCTCAAAAATACAAAATATATCTCGGAATCTTACTGATGAATCATCGGCCGAAGGCGTTGCCTGAAATTCTCGATTGAAAGTTTACTTATTTATTCAATGTTAGAAATTCTACACACATAATTTTACGGCCCAATTAACAACATCATTCACAGAAGTATTATTATTAGTATCAATTACTGAAGTATCAAATTAAATAAAAATTAAGAGACTTGATTTATAAAAAGTTTCAAAACCAAATCTTTCTAGCTAAATGTAAGGAATATGATCTCTCACCGGCTTAAATATCTTGAGAACACCTACAAATGCTTAACATCCGTACAATTTTCTGAAGTCTGATGTTTCATCGTGGTTTTAAAAAAAATTGTTTGAGTACGTACGAATTATAAAAAAGTATTCATTCTTTTAAGTTTAAAACCATTAATTAACGTTATGACAATTCTTAACACATTAAAAATTATCTTTAGTTAGGTTAACTTTAACTTCCTAAATCAGAACTCAAAATATCCACATTTTAAAGTAAATCCGACGTTTCCTCTTGCCTTAAAAAATTGTCTGAGTGCATAATAATTTACAAAAAATATTCATTCTTTTAAGTTTAAAGCAATTAATTAACGTTATCACAATTCTTAACTCATTTAAAATTATCTGGAGTTTGATTAATTTTACATTCTTGAATCAGAACTCAAATATTCACAATTTAAAATAAGCAAGTGTGAGAAAAATGTATTCTTGGTTCGGAATAATATAAAGAGATGTACTGTGAAATGAAATTCCGATATAAATTTTTATCCTGAATTGTTCGCATCCTCTTTGAATGTAAATAAAACTTTTCTCTAGCAAAATCAATAGCTTTTTTTTTAAAAAAGAAATATTATAAATCGGAATTGTTTTGCAAATATCTCCTCCGTTGAAAAATTTTCCTAACCCAAATTTGGAAAAAAAGCAAGTTAAAAGAAGAGTTATTTTTTACCGTGCTTTTCCCCCCTTCTTTTCTTTAATTGAATTTACAACATTTTCTGGCTCTAAATATTAATTGCCAGAAAAAAAAAGTAAATAAAAAAAGTCAAAGCAGAAATATTTTCAAGTTTGATATCTTTCCTTTCCTTCATATTAATTTTTTAGTTAAACAATTATTTTTTTCAAAATTAATTAGCTAATTAAATAGTTGAATTCAAAATTATTAATTGAATAACTTAACCAATATTAATTAATTAAACTTTTAATCTCCAATGCAGTTTAATTAATTAAATTATTCATTCATTTGTGTCAAGAATCTATTGCTAACATTTATGTGAAAATAATGACTACGAATGTGTGATCTACAACTATTTATGTGAAAATAATGACTTCAGTTGATTATAAAATCAATATTAGGTGAAAGGAAAAAAGTTAAACGAGTAATTGAAATGAGAAAAATTGTTTCGATTCTTAAAATAAAAATTCAATAAAAGTTTTTTAAAATGTAATTAAAAGCTTGTGAGGCTTTTTCTTTTTCTTTTTTCCAAATTTTTCTTGTGCCATAGTAGTCTGATATAAAAGCTTTAGTTTCGGGCCTTTTCGAGGTTATATTTCGCCAAAGATGTCCCTTGCTATTCTCAGGTTTTTTAATAAAACTTTTGTATGTTGGTGTGGCATGGAAGTTTCGAAACTGGACTGTCTTATTAGGTCAGTAATCGAAACAGAGTTCGAAACTATGAATTCTGACCCCAAATTCCTTATGTTATTTCCTATTGGTACATCCTCTAAACAAGCTAATTTATCTATCTTTCTTTTACTGTAGATGAAAATATAAAATTGACTGGTTATATAAGAAACACGTGTTGGAAATATCTCAATACTATCATTTCACGCTCATAGAAATCAGATGGAATTCCTTATAATGAATACTGACGTTGAAAATTTTTATTATATGTTTTAATAATTTAAAAATTATATTAAAATCGATTCTTAAATTAATTCACGAATTTAAATCTTCGAACATTATGCAAAAGGAAAAAAAAAATCAAAATCTATATCTGAATTTTTTTAAAAATCAAGTTTCCTGAGCTTGTTGATTTGATTGGCTGAAAACAGGAAACTTTCAGTTCTGAGAAATTGCGCATTATTTCTGCTGTGTATCCTCCCCCCAAGGTGCTCCCAGACTCAAATCTATAGCCCCTGTAAGAAAATTGAGCGCAAGTGTAGCGCATGCGTCACATTTCCTGCTCCGTGGTTGGTCGCTGGAGGGCGCTGCGTCGTATAGCAGGCGATTTCTGTCGAGTGTGGCCGGGAGTTTGCACTCCCGGTCCACCGATGCAGAACACACGGTAAGTCCCTCTTCTGTCTCGATGACCATGCGCTTGCTCCTCATCATCCCTTCTCAGCTTCTTCTTATCTATTTGCCTAGTTTATCGTTGCATTTGACTTTTATATGCAACTAGCGAGCTAATAAAGATTTATGCATCATTAATTATGAATAGAGAAAAAATAAATTTCATTACTATTGAAAATAGAATTTTTATTTTATGCGTTTTATAGGCAATATGAATGTTCCAAAATCGATGTTCATTAGTATTCATTTTCCTTTTAAATATTTAAAAAAACATATCATTTCGTTTTATTTTCAAGAGCATACAGTAAGATATTGCTTTACGTTAAATATTTAGCATATAAGAAAATTAATTTTTCATTTCTAAAATTTTGTAGTTATTCATCATTCAGCGTGATGATGATGTACTATAATGCTAAATAGGATTTTGTGTTACCTGGAACTGAAGCATGAAATTTATTACGGAATTATAAAATATTAATGATGATAATATCAAACAAATGATAGCGTGGAGTTTAATTTACATTTTCTTATCAATCAAAGAAAATAAGTTTCGCGAATATTTAAAATTAATAGAATTTATATTTCACTTTTTTTGAAGGTATCAAAATTAATTTTAAATTTGAAAGCTCTTTTATTAATTAAAATGATATATTTTTGTAATAAGATTTAAAAACTGTACGGTCTATAAAATTATTTCCCCTTTATTGTAGATAAAGTTATTTAGGTCGGGTATCAAATCTCGCTATATTATTTACTACACTACAACAAAGATTTTAGTCATAAAAAATATTTAGAGTATTTAATAACTCCGAATATTTAAATTAAAATAAGGAAGGAATGCGAGTTTTAAAGTTTGAATCTGAGTAGGTCTTGGTTTGAAATTATTTAAACCCTCTTCATTATTCCTGTCTCAGTATGCTTGGAAAATTAATATGCTTTTTTATGAGCTTCGCTACTTTATGAGGTGAAAAATGAATATAAAGAGCAAATGGAATAATTGGATTCAATGTTAAAAATTTAATTAATCAATTTAAAAACACATTTTAATTTATTAATTTAATTTAATCTTGTTATAAATAGGAATTTCTAAGAAGACGGACGAAATGATCGAAAGATTTTGCAAAACAATTATTTAAAGGAAATTTAGTAAACACTTTTGGAGAAGCTGTCGTATGACCTGCATTCATACTTATTTATTTTCAAGTGTACCTTAAGAATTAAAAAAAAAGAGAAAATTTTTTTAAAATTTCAGCTATAAGGAGCAAGTAAGAAGACAAATGAATTTTGAAAACATTCTGTTGATCGAATATAATATAAACCACAAAATTTTGAGCAATTTTTTTTTGAATAACTTTTTGCGCATTTTCATTCTTAGAAAGAATTTGACTCGTAAGGTAGATTTGAATACAAGCGGTTTTTCTTGATGTGTATAGGTTTTACAAAATCTCGCAGTTTTAAATATTATTGAAAATTCAGATCCCAGAAGAATAAATCGGATAGTTGCGATTGTGAATATTATATTTTTTTAGCAATACCTTTAGTTCTTGCATTAATAGTAAAGCAAGAATTATCATCCTTAAAATTAGAGTTTCAAAAATTTGCAATAAATTGAACGCTACTAAAAATCTAATTTTTGATGATTATTGCAATTTAAATAATTTTTAAATTCACTTTTTGGAATTGGGATGAAGTTTTCTAATTTTAGTGATCTTTGAAATTTAAACAAATTTTAAATTTTCGGTTAGAAATAAAGATTAAAATTTGTATTTTAAGGAATATTTGCAATTTAAATAAGTTTATAAATTCACATTTGGAAAAACAGACGAAGATTTGTAAAAGTGAAGTTTTTAACCCCCCCCCCCAAAAAAAAAAGACGTTTTCATTTAATTATTCACTTACGAACAAATTCTACATTTTAAATTCTTAATTTCATTCTTTCTATCAGCTTTATCATTTTTTTGCCTCTATTATTTTAATTATCACTCATACGATAGATGTATTTTGCGTATTTCGAAACCATATTCGTTAAAAATTATTAAACAAAAATTGCGATATTTAACGAATATAAGATATATCAGGATAAAAACAATAAATTCTTTAAGAAAAAGGAAAAAGGAAAAGATGTGTTTCAAAATGACGATTTATAAAAAATGAAGTTATCTTTCCCCACTAGAAGTATCTCCTCTCCTCCTCTACCCAAGATTTATTTGAATAAGTGTCGACGGTTCTTCCTCCTCTCTTAGGAGAACCCTTCTCCTCTCTGAATGGACGGACAGGGAATAATCTTACGTAACTTCGCGAGCCTTCATTCACTTTTCAATAAGAAGCGATCATGTTTCTAATCTTGACGAGGATTTAATTCAAAGACTTTATTTACAAATTGTCAAACGTTAAGTCTTCTGACAGACGGTCATCTCCGCAATTTAAACGGAGTGGATATTTATTACAGGAAATGCTTCTTGATTTTTTTCCAGCAGACTGTACATTTTACCTGTAGATTTTTCAGTAACATTTTGAGAAAAAAAATGTATTATTTAAAAGGGTTCAAATCCCATTTACTTCCTAATGTTAATATTTTTAATACATGTAAATTTCTTTGATTAAATTTTTAAGGATAGGTTTTGATAACGTGGATAAATTACAGAAAAACGTAATTTTTCTTAAAACAAACATCTGTTTTCCGTGTTCATCTGATTGAATGCTTGTATTATTCCTTTGTTGCTTTGTCAGCAAAATATACGATTTTTATAGTTTAAAAAATACATAAAACGTTTAGGTTTTTTTATTAAATATAATTTAACAAGAAGTATCATAGAAAACCATCAACAGAAATTCGGGAGTGTTCAAGTTTGATTAATTGCTTGTATCAGCTTCTTTTGTTCCGTAGCCACTGCTTAAATGAATATTTTTTAATATGTATATATTTCTTTGATAGTAATTTTGAAGAAACGTTTTAATGGCATATATAAATTACAGAACAATGTTATTTTTTAAATAAGAAAAAAAAGTGTTATTTCCGTGTTTATCTGACTAAATGCTTATATTTTTCATTTGTCGTTTTGATTGTTGTTTTATCTACATAATATATTATTGTTAAGATAAAAATAAATATAAAATGTTTATTTTTTAAGTATAATTTAACAAAAAAATCACGTGAAACCATCAGCAAAAACACGATGAGAGCTTTCAAGTTTGATTAATTGCTTGTATCGGCTTCTTTTGTTTCGTAATCTCTTCTAAAATGAATATTTTTAACATATGTGTATTTCTTTGCTAAATTTTTTTAGAAACGTTTTGATAACGTGGATGAATTACAGAGAACGTTATATATATATATATATATATATA
>JAOUZG010050832.1:248411-336003 GCA_026289955.1 Argiope argentata
CACACACACACACACACACACACACACACACACACACACACACACACGCACACACACGCACACACGCACACACACGCACACACACACACACACACACACACACACACACACACACACACACACACACACACACACACACACACACACAATAATACATCTAGGCAGAGTATGTTCTAGATTATTTATAATACATAACCATGAATCATTTTTTAAACTAAGTTTCGTTCAAGAAAATATAATTAATTTAAAAAAATGACAGTGTAAGAGACATCAGATACGAAATGTTATCGCATGGTGGGATAATGATTTTTCTGAAATAAAATCCGTGAAATTTTTTAAAAAGAATTTTGACAAACATAATTAATTTATATATTTCTCTTGCTATCCTCTAGTTTTCTAGGTTATCGTAATATGAAACTGTGCCAGGACGTTGTCAATCTTAGTATTCAAAAGAGAATTTGGGACAAATTGTACCTTAGCTCATGCAATTGCAATTTTGTTCATTTTGTAATATACTGCCAACTATTAAAATATACTACAACAAGACTTGTTTAGTCTAGTAGAGCTCTGCAAGTTCATGTCGTGGATACGTATTTATGTACCTTTTTGACTGTCTATGGATATGAGATTATGATTAGCTGGTTGCGGGGATTTTAGTGTTAAAAGCAAGCTTGGGAAAATTGTGCTCTTGGTCATGCCTTATCAGAAATCTTATTCTTAAGAAGCGGGGGAATTTCGACAGCGAAAATGTTTCATATGTTGAATATCAATTCAATGATAATTAGACTTCATAGAAGATTGCCCTTAAAATTATTCGATAATTTTTTATTTATTTATATTTAATTTTATTTGAGGCGATCCCACTCTCTGTCCGTGAAATTGTTTGTAAGTATTTAGTACTTTGCCGCACATTTCCGTAATTATGGTTAGCTTTAACTATCCTTCAGATTATTTTTTTCTTTAGAATGACTTAATTATCTGATTCATTAAGTTAATGCTTCTTTTTAAAAATCGTACTAAGGTCTACTATTTTCTTTCCTAATGACTCTTTTTGATTAAAGAGAAATAAGAGTTTCAAAACAAAGAGAGTTATTTAATTATCCTCAAGGTTAAGAGTCAAATAATTACATAACGCTCTTTCAGGTAATTATTTCAAGCGGTTACATAACATTCTTTCAGATAATTATTTCAAACGATTACATAACGTTCTTTTAGATAATTATTTCTAACTGCCATTTTGGTTCAAGTAGTCTGTTGGGGTACTAAAAGGGTCACTAGTTCGAATTCCAATTACGATGAACATTATTCTTATTCTAAAGAACTGTTGCCTGATAAAATTATCAATAATATAAATATTCTGATGTTGGCGTTTAACTTGAAAAATGAAATAATGACTTAGTTTTCTTATTAACTGACCTCATTTCAACAATCCAAATTCAGCTTAAGTCGTTGTGTAGCTTCAAATCAAATTGTTTTTCTTTAAATTTTCAAACTGTAAACTTACGCTCTTATTTTACTTCGGATATTCAAAAATTATTTGATGCATTATTTTGATTTTTAATAATTGAATAAATTTCAAAAGATTTATTTATATTTTTAATGAGCAACATTTTCCTATTGTTTTGATAATTCGTGTATATTCAAACAGTTGTATATTTTTCTTCACTGTCTTTTTACTTTCTAGCATTCGAAGTATAAAGAAAGTATATAAATCATCATCATCAAAAAAAAAACAATTTTGAATTTTTGACGAACATGAATTCGAAAAACACATTTTGGACATTATGTCTGTCTGTATGCCCGCCTATCTATGAAGATGTTACTTCAAAGATGTTTTGATCTAGAAGGATAAAAATTGGTTTATTGCTTTACATCAGATTTGTAGATTTCTATAAAATTTTCAAAGAATTCTAATCATTGGAAGTTTGTCTCTACAGTTATCTGTATATAAATTAACAAGACAGCTTCAAAACAAATTAGATGGATAAAATTTGATGCACATATTTAACATAGAAAGCATAAATATCTATCAAATTTGGAACCAAGTGGTTGTAGGGATTGACTGTCGGTCGGTCTGCGCTTTCAGAACCATGTAAATGCGACAACTCAAAAGCCCAATGACTTAAATATAAGAAATGTGGTATGATTACAAATGTAGTTTTATGCCAAATTTTGGTTTTAATCGGTTAAAAAAGTGCGCTTAAAACATAAATACGAGGCTTATTAACAGCATGCCAAAGATTCATCGCATGCTAGATACAGTAAAACGCTAAATTGTCGATTCACATAATAGATTCAGCAAAAAATATTATATTAAAGTCAAATATCTATATTTCTTATCTATTGTTCACCAATACCAATACTCCGATCATGAGTGATATAAACTGCATCCACTTTATATATCAGACTTGTATACATGTACCAGACTTGTACCATTTATTGAGATCTCGAATCGAACCACGTTTTCCAATTTTAATGTCGAATAATATCAAATCATTACGATGGGTAACCATTTAATCCAATGCTAGGGAGGCTCTAAATGTCTAAACAAATCCAGATACAATTTGTTGTTTTAATGCAATGTTATTTCAAATTATAACCCTAAAGGCAGATGAAATCGATTTGGATTAAAAGTAAAATATCATTAGTCTTCTTCCAGCAAAAACGTTGGGTGACCTTTGACCTCATGCAAATGAATGCATTCGCTGAGAGGGAGAAAAATACGAAACGGATTGCAAGTTGTAGGGATATAACAAGGTTGCAATAAATGGGACTATGTTGGCACCTCCTAACTAAACAAAAGTTTTCTAATATCCCTTGATGCTTTCTTCTCATCTACCTTATGAAAGCCGGGCTCTCGGTTATGAACTCAAGATTCTACTAGTGAGCACCTCAGATAAGGGGACGAGAAGTTTCCTTTCAAGTAATTCTCGCTTTCCTGGTGGGTAAATAATAGCTTGAGATGAATCTCTTCCTATAACAGGTCGTACCCATAAAGTGGGGATTGGATGGATACATGGGCAGGACCATAAGGGTGAGTTTTCTTGTATTTTACTCATTGCCCGATTAATTATCTCAGAAACTGGTCATTCGATTACTCCAGACGCTATAGAATGGTGAAGTAGATCGTTTTGTGGTCATGAAAGCCGAGTAATGATGCATTTGACTGCATAAGTATTTAAGCATTTGTCTAATTATGTAACGGAGATGGCTCTGAACGACCCAAATATATTTATTTGTGGGAGTAAGTATGAAAAAGTGAATGTATTTATTTAAAATGTATACATGAAATGTAAATGATGTATCATAACAAATTGTTATCTTTTTATAAATTGTGTAAATTTCGTCTAGCGAATTTAAGATGATGGTTCCGTGAAGTAGAAGGGTTGTGTAAATCGACAAAAAAATACTAAAATAGCAACAATATCAACGACTCTTTCAAATTTTAATATTCTTTTTTCTTACTACTATCTAAGGAGCTCAAAATAGAAATTTTGAAACAGGATTTTAAAAAAATAGTTTTCAGGGGAGAAAATCTCCCGAACAGGACTTGTTGTTCCTTTTCCATTGATTTCTTGGAAGAATTCGAATGCTTTCAGGCAAAGAAGAAGAGATTTCTTCTTAAAATAATCCTATGTTCTTCAGTCTGTCACTCGTACGTGGGATAGTTAAGTGACCCTTGTCTGAGCTGATATGCGGCATTCTTTTGAAGTTTATCAAGTGTCAGTTTTCCTTACTTTTGTGCAATGCTCTGACTAATATGTGTGAAGTTTTTTTTTCTAACACCGATAAGCATCTTTTTTGTAATTTTTAGTTACTGAAGATTAATAACTCATTCATAATTAGATATTTAACGATTTCTTATTCATTTTGACACTTCAAAAATATTTTCAGTCCCGATACTAAAAATTTTAGGATACTTAATATTATTTCAATATAATATATTAAGAATTTATTTAAATAATAAACAAATTTTTAAGTTATACTAATTTTAAAAGATGCCCTTAATCTTAAGAGATATTATGCTGTTGGATAAGTATATTCACATTTTCAAACGGAAATGCTCACAAATCTTAAATTTTTTATTGAAATCTGCACAAATAATAGTGAAACTTTCAATTTATTATTACAAATCAATGTTATCTATTAGATAATCGAGTAAAATTGAGAAGTTTTTCATAAGTCAAATTAAAAATTTAAAGAAAAAATTTGAAAATTTAGCTCACATCATCGACACTGTCAGAATTAGAATCTATAAACAAAAATTTAATTTATATTAATTTTAAAATATGCCCTAGTAATATTAAGGGATATTGTGTTGTTGGATAAGTATATTCCCATTTTCAAACAGAAATGCTCACAAATCTGAGATCTTATCAATTCTTTCTATTAAAATCTACACAAATAATAATGAATATTTTCAATTTATTATTAGAAGTCAATGTTATCTATTAGATAATCGAGCAAAATTGAGAAATTTTTCATAAGTCAAAATTTTGAATAAAATTGAAAATTTAAAGAAAACATTTGAAATTTAGTTCACATCATCGCCGTTGTCAGTATTAAATCTATGGCACCGTTAAAAGAATATTAAGACAAAGGATTTTATAATTTCAAATATAGGCAGTTTTATCTCTATTGGAAATTGATTATTCACTTTATTAAATCATAAGCGGTTAAGTTAACTTTTTAATCCAAAATTATTCTGGCCATTGATTATGGACCTCGAAATTCAGAACTGTTATCAAATGAAGAAAATGGATCACATTAATTCAATATCACATTAATTGAGGTGGTGGTAAGAACCGTTATGTAAAGGGGTGTGTTGCACGTTAAATTTGTTCGGCCTAGCGTCCTCCAGCTGGTGTGGCGCGTAGAGGGGGGATGCCTGCTCTAATGTCTTCCTGGTCATCTGACTACGGTTCAAAATTACTGAGTTTTTGAAATAATTATTGAGTTTGTTCCATAAACAGCCTTAGTGTTGCTTTACAGCGGGAAGTTAATATAACTAAACTAAACACACTAATTGATCAATTGTGTATTGATTTTGTGTTCAAAAAATTATCAAAAAGAAGTTCACGGCTTGTGAAATGAAAACTACGATTCGTAGATATATATCAAATGGAAATACATCAAATAAAAATACAGAAAAAAGCAGAATATGGCAATTAAAACAAATTGCCTCTTTATTAAGGAAGGAAATCATATCGAATCGCATAAAATAAATGCAATATTTTCTGTTTATATTGTCAGCCAACTTCGTCATTCCAAACGCTATTACAGACCAAAAATTCAAGGTGGATAAGGATCAAAAAGTATAAAAATAGTGCAAAGATATTTAATTTGTAAATCACTAAAAGAGGAAAATTATTTACAAAAGCTATAAGACGCACTTATTTCCGTGTCCTTGCTTTATTTTATACATATTAGGGAGCTCACACATAAACACATACATTACACACTGTATTGAAATATCTTTTCAGATTTCTGGTGTCATTTATTAGAAATTTTAATGAAAGACAAATTTTTATCAAGCTGTAACTTTGTCATTAGTATAACATTAAGTAATCTGAATCAATAAAATGATGAAAACTGCTAAATTTGAACTGTTTGATACCTTTATTTTTTATATATCAACAGAGAATTCAACATTCATTATTTATTGGCTTGTATTATGGAGAAGCGAATTAGAAAATTTTATTCTCTAAATTGTTAGTTATTGAAATAAAATTTTATACACTTAAATATCAAAAGCATGAAAAGGAAGATATGTAAGAAAATCTATATAGGGATGATGGAGAATTATGCTTAGTATTTAATTATTAATTAATTAATATTAATAAATAGTAATCAAAACAATTGCTTCAAATACAAGACTTTTAATATTTTTTATCAAAAAACAACAGCAAAAAACAAAATTGCAAATACCATTTAGAATCTTAAAAAAGCTTTCATAAAAGAATTTCCATTGAAACAGAAAAAAAATATAATACTTTCTATCAATCAGCACTTTTTCTTCAGACATTTTACTCTGATGCACTGTAACGCATTTTAGTTTATAATGCACGATTCAATGTCTGAAATTTTTTTCTTGGAATTGAGTCATCAACTTGGATTAGTTATAAAATTGAATTATAATTTAATAAACAAGTATGAGAAATAAATTAGATTTGGGTTTCTTAACGTGGAAGAATTAGCTCCGAAATTAAGTATAAATAAATAATTATTGAGTTTGTTTGTTTGTTTGTGTGTGTGTGTGTGTGTGCGTGTATTGGTGCATGAGCCATATTTGGTTATTCTGCGCTAAGCAAATCAAAATTTATTAAATAATTGTTAATTAAACAAATCAAATCAAGATCACACAGCAAATTTTATTTTAATTTTTGCATGTTGTTATTGTGTGTTATGAAGTTCGGTTGCTCATAGATCTACAAAATAAGAGTTAATTGGTCCTTTGACAGATTAATTCAAAACTGGGTGCATTCTAAAATTTGGGCGTAAAACTCATTTACTATAATTCACCCACTTGTTGGTTTGACCCATCCATTTAATCGATAACATCCAAAATATGATAAAGATCTAGAATTCTAATAATAAACACATACCAAATTTTATTTAGATAGCCTGTTACGTTCTTAATTTATTGCTAGTACGCGAAAATGGTGGGCAGATGAACTCCTCTGCAGGAATTCATTCAACAATTTGAAAGAAATCTATAATATTTTTGTAAATACTGCATATTAAATCTTATCCATTTACCGAGTTCCTTTTTTATTGTATTCACAGTTAACTTGACATTAAAAATGAGTTTTCGCGCTTGGAGGGAATCTAAAACAGGCCAATTTTTGAAAGTCTCAAGGTCAAATATTTTGGTGATTGAACTACTTTATCTCCAATCAATCGGATCTTCGAATATAGAACTTCACGAAGAGTTAAAATTCTGAGAATCAACAGAGTAAAATTCATAAATTAATACGTTGCATACAATTTCAGACTAAATTATAACTTCCACTTCGACTTGCATAAATACGATTATTCAAGTCCAAGTGGAAGTTTATTAGACCGATTGTACATCAAATGTGTCGTTGTGAAGAGGAAATTCTTAAATCAATGATTTCCCAAGAGATTTCCAAAGATTTCCTTTCTTTTTCGAAAGACAGTTCTATGAACAGCTTTTTCATTCAGCGGGTCGCCAGATTTATCGAAGTTCACGACGGTCTTTTTGTTTCGCTGTTCTGCTACTTTATTGCAGTTTCACCTGCCACTGTGTATTTCCGAAGTCAAACAGCGAAGTGGGAAAATGTTTTGATTACTGCGAAAAAGAAAAGGCGGAAAAATGCTGCTCTTCTTCGTGAGTGGCGACGCCCATGACTATAATACTTCAAGAAATTGATTCGCTGGCAAATGTTCGCGGAGAAAAAGAAAAATTTGAAATTTAGTATCAAGTAAAAGAAGAATGTGTTCGAGGACAAGATAAATGCTCATTTTGAGTGCTTTAACAAAGGTTCAGCTCTCTTATTTTGACATTTCCAAGAGTATTTTTTTGGAAGGGGATAGGATTTTTTTTAAATAGCTGAAGAATAAATCGAAGATTGATGAGACTGTTTTCCATAATTGCGAAAATGTTTTCATTATTTCTATCTAGTGCTATGTTTGTGATCTTTTATCAGCTTTGATGGCAATAATAGAGATGAAATATGATTAATACATTCTTAATAAATTTCTCACTAAACAGCTATTGAGCTCGAAGAATTGATTTAAAAGTATAATTGGAAAAATTATTCAAAGGATAATTTACTTTAAGCTGAAGAGTCTCTGCGACTAAATGGATTCCGCATTGCGATTCAACTTGCTATTTTTTCAACGAACATTTAGAATGTATTGATGTTGAGGCAATGATAAAGTATTGGCCATTTTGCAGATTGCATTTTCTGTCAATGTAGGGTGGTTCACGAGGTACGAATAATCCTCTGAGTCGATATAGTAGGGTTATATATTTTCAAATATCTTTTGAATATCTTTTTTGGTATTAATAATAGAAAAAATAAATTCGTAGAATTATTTCTGCATTACGATACCGAAGCTGACTGGTTTTGGTGTGCAAACTGAACAAATTATGAATCAATAATTAATAATAATATAATTCGTTATAAATGGTTGACGTGATTCGGGAAAAGCATTAGATCTTGTAAAAGATCTTCTTCTAAGAAGGAAGTGTTTGGAGATAAAAAGTTCTGCGGTTTGATAAAATTCAAATGTCTCAAAGACATCAATGTATTAGAAAACCAATCATATGTTTCATATCATGAAAATTATTTTGAATACTCCAGTTAACAGCAAAATATATATATTCGTCCAGGTTTCTTTTATGGATTTTAATTAGATTAGTTTTTTTAATATTTTTTATAAAAATTATTTTGAATACCGCATTTAAAAATGAAATATTAGTATTTGTTCATTTTTTATGGATATTAAAAAAATGACTCTAAATATAAAAAAATAATGCAAAATGATTGCTACAGTTCAGAAGTTAAACATATTATTCTTTCTTTCATAAAAGTGAGATTGATGTCCAATGCCCTCAGCACTAATTATTAGTCTGAAAAAGATATATTTACATTAAATTCTGTATTATTTGATTTCCTTAATTTAATTAATGTTTATTCCATCTGTCCTTTCGAATTTAGATAAATTTATAACTTACCTCATAAAAATCAGTTTACATTGGCTTTCAGAATTTAAACAGATAGGAGAGAGGATGAAGGATTATTGTAATTTTAATGCTCCCGAAAAGTGTAAAAGCGCTAAAAAATTAGGGTTTGATTCAGTGTAGAAACATTGACAGAATTAATTATCTTTTCGTTTTTTCAAAATTTGTCAAGAGAAATAAATCAGATAATTATTTTTGAAATGAAACATTATCACAGTTACAGATGAAAATAGTTTTGGCTTGGAAATATGAAGTTTTTGATTTTAGGCTGTCTCTATTGAAAATTTATCTAGTATGTAGATCAAGACCAAGTTAAATGAGATTCTGAGTTAAATGAGATAGTTGAGATTCAAATATCCTTTCACTCTTCTTGAAGAGGGAATCGAAAAGGGGAATGCTGGCTTAGGCGTCGTGCTTAAAGTTACTATCTCCATAGCATAGTAGTAGTTGTTGTTTTTAATGGCTCTTGCCATGGACAAGCTTCGCTGAGACATCACCCAATTTTTAGCGGAACTGAGTGTCTCTTGTTTTGAAGTAGCACCAACGAGGGTCAAGAGTGTGACTTAGCTACTCACTCCTCACATTCGCCTACACAGCCCCTTTTTACAGGGATGTGGGCACATTCATACTCCTTACAGACAGAACACAGAAGCACAACCATCTCCAAACCGGGACACGATCCCGGGACCTCCAGATCATGCGGAAGACAAGCTAACCCAATCCCAGGGCATGCCATAATAGTTATAGTATTGTTCCAAAATGAGACATTTATATAATTATAAACTCTGATTTAAATTATTAATTCTTAAAAACTTTTGTTAAAATTATTAACTAACTTAATAATGCTTATCCATTGTTTTGTCATTAATTAATGACGTATTGGATTCATTTTTATTTTTTGATGCAGGGCTATTGTTGCAGTAGCGAAAATTATTTGCGTTTTTTACTTGGATTAATGATTACAGGTAAAAAATAATTTTTCGCTTACAATTTTAGACATATGTATTATTTGTTATTATTTGATTATGTTTCTTAATATTCAGATATTTCTTTAAAAGTTAGAAGGGTGATTTAAAATTAGTTTTATTCATCTAAACCATGCGTTGCTGTTAACCTAATTAAACACTCAAATTTTAAGAAAATATTTCATGATGATTTATTTTTATTATAATATATAATATAGAAATCGAAATAAATATATAGTAGGTAATCAGAATTAGGTTGAGTCGCAATTACTCACAAATTACTGCTATTCTCATGATTTTAAAAGAATAGTAAATAGAATATTGTAAAAATATCTTACTATAATGTAAGGACCATTTATCAATAGAAACGGCACATTAAAACCCTTTCTGACTCTGCATGAATTATTTTCAAAGCCATTTCAGACATGAAATATTGAAACTATATTTATGGCAAAACGATACAGTATGCTCGAGACAAGGTCAGGGAAGAACATGTTGCCCGAAACACGTGTATTTCTCCCCAAGAGGTTATTGGGCCCAATTGAAGTTATTCTGAACACGTTCTGAAAGTAATTTTTCAAGGGCACAACGTTTTGCATGCTGAGTTATAACCATGCCCTGTCGAAAATAAAACCATAATTTAAAATTTAAATGTGACAATTAATCGTGCAGTCAGTCGAAGGTAAAATTATACAATCATAGGTATCTGAGAGGTTTAGTAGATTTATATTGAAACTTTTCTTTTCTATTTCTAATGCAGATCTAAATGGTTCAACTAGTTTTTACTAAAAAGATTTGTCCATTAAATATATCGTGCGATATTTTTTCCTGTTTGACTAAAATACAAATGTTTTTTACATTAAAATTCCCTTTATTTATTCATCGTGATCAATGTTATAATAAAATTGTTTTGTAGATTATTTTAAGAAATCCCATCTTAAATTAAAGGAGAATTATCTCCATATTTCTTGAAATAATTTGAGAAAAAAAAGAATTATTTTGTTATCTAAGTTATGAAAATTTTCTTATCATTGAAATTGCAGATACAATACACTTTTTAGTGATGAGATTTTGCCGGCTTCCTGGCATAGGGGTAGTGAGCCTTCCCTTTAATTCGGAGTTCCACATTAGAGACCCGGTTAGGGCATGATTGTGCTACTGTGTTCCATCTGTGAGGAGCGTGAATGAGCCCTTTATAAAAAGGGGCTGTGCTAGCGAATGTGATGAGTGAGTAGCTAAGTCGTATTTTTGGCCCTAGTTGACATTATTTTAAACAAGAGACGGTAATTCGGCTTACATTCCCTGATGCATCAGCGAGATTGTCCATGGCAAGTGTCATTAGAAATAACAACAACGATTATGAGATTTCAAAGAAATGAATAGTAAATACTTTCCATACAAACATTTGGATCGTTTCAAAATCCTTTATTTCATCTTTTTTGTGTATAGATTTCAGTCTTCAATCATGATGATTATTACTAAAAGCAAAAAGAAGCATTTAATTGAATATAATTCTGAACTTCCATTATAATATTTTATTCCTGGGTTTTATAGAATTTTATTGAAATCAAATGAACTATTCACGTAGTTGCTTTTTCACAATACAACGCTAACCCCTTCAGACGGTGTAATGAATTCATCTTTAGTTAAAATTGTGCGTGCTTTTTTATTCATAAGAATGCACAAAAACACTATCCTAATCTTTCTACATATTCTCCGGCCTTAATTTATTCAACTGCACATGATTGATCGGGACTTCCTGATGCATTCACTAGGAGTATGAATCATCACGTTCAGCTGTCACTAAAATCAAAAATAAGCAAATGAGATACGTCAGTGCTCTTTAGTTTGAAAATACTGAATGGCATTTAAACATCTAATGGAAACACTCCTATTTTAAAATCTGTGTTTAACATTCAAATTATTTCACCTATTCTATAATTTCTTTGAAACTCCGAAATGTTAAAAAGCTGCAGAGAAGTTTTTTGGGAACTAAATGTTAAAAAGCAAAAAGCTTTCAGAGAAGTTTGTATAAGTGTTTTTGAAAATGAGAATTAATGTTCATACTATATTTTAAGGATCCTTAAGCTTATAATTTACACGCATTAATTGCAAACTTTATTACAATAAAACGCATTTAAATTTAAGAAACTAAAGCTTATTGTGATAGAATTATACAGTAACTAAACTATTAAAATTTTTATGGCATTGTGCTGCTCCACGTTTACGTGGAGTATTTTAAAGAAAACGAAAAAAATAATTTATACAATAAAAGAAAATAATATAAAGCAAACGCTTTATTATATTGCTATTTCTATGAAAAAAAAACCTATCCACCTTCAACACCCAAATAATCACCAACATATAAAATAATATTAAATCAGCCATGTCAACCAAATTTGATGAGTTTAATCTTTATCACAGACGAAGAAAGTCTTACTTTAAATTAAAGGAGAACGTAGGAATACCCCGAATTGAGCTATTCCACACGTAGCTGTTTTTGATATTTGAAAGTGCTTGAAATGGCATTGGATTACTTCCCTATGTCACGAAAGGGGCATTTATCAAATTAGATTACCACTATCTCGTTTTAATCCCTTTTCGAAAATTTTCCGGCATTAAAGAAAATCGACGCTTTCCTTAGAATTTCGAATGACCGGTTTTTAAAGAAAGCCGCTTTTTGAAAGAAATAATAAAAAAATGATTTTTGCGAATGTTATCAGTCCAGGTATTCTCAATTGGAATAGACTATTTTTAAATATATATTCAGGATGAGATCTGTTGAATGATTAAATCTTGCATGGAGTAATTCCTCACGATGTTTTTACACAGGAAAAATGTCGGTAATACGTTGTGGGTAGTTGGTTTACGGCTT
The DNA here is from genome assembly GCA_026289955.1 of Argiope argentata. NCBI lineage: Eukaryota > Metazoa > Arthropoda > Arachnida > Araneae > Araneidae > Argiope > Argiope argentata. The sequence goes on from JAOUZG010050832.1 coordinate 260,962, forward strand.
GTGAAATATACTTTATTTAATGGGTATTTTGTAAATTTTATAAATACCATGGAATCTTATGCGATCTATTCAAAAGAGATCTAAGAGCAGGATTCAACTGGAATGGTTTCCCAGAGAGACCAAAAAATCAAGGGAGATTTTTCGATCCCTTGAGAAAATTCCTGAAATCGCCTTATATAAGACAAATTACTACAATGTAATCTTGAGAGAAGCAGCAAACTTTCATTGCTGCAGGAAGCTAAACTTTGGAAATTACGAAGATTGTAATTCGTTAAGTACCTCATTACCTTCTGTTCTGTTAGTACTTATAAAGATTACTGCGGTTGTCATATCATAAATTTGTTGAATAAGGCTCGTTATTTTAATAATTTGCTATTTATTTTAATAAAATGTGCAATATTTTAAAATGGGGAGAGGTAAGAAGTATGGAGAGAGGGGGAGTCATTGCTGACATATATATACTTGATAAGATTTCATATAAAATAAAAATTGTCGAAATTTCAGTGATTGGGCCGGGAGACTAATTTATTAGTTTTGGCAATTTTTAAAATATGTGGATTATTAACTGCCTTCATCTACTAGTTAAACTCATTATAAACTTTTAATGACCAACTGCGCAGTGAGGTTCTATATCCATCATGCAAATAAAAGTAGAAGTAGTTCAAAAATTGTACAACATCTGGATTTCTTAAAAAGTTGCCTAATAGCTATTAATACGAATTGTTTTTGTTACTTATGGCACTTGCCATGAACAAGCCCCCTGCTGATACAGCAGCAGATATAGCAGCAGCCGAAAAGAGCGTCTCTTGTTTTGGAAATAGTACCAACTAGGGCCAAGAGTACGACTTTTGCTACTCAATCACCTCATTCTCTTGCATAACCTCTTTTTACAAGGGGGCACATTCACATCTCACAGATAGTACACAGAAGAACAACCATGCCCGAACCGGGACTCTCAGGACACGAGGAAGACGCGCTACCTCTGAGTCAGAAAGCCAACAATACAATTTAAATGGTATTTTATTGCAAAATTTTGCATATTTAAATCGAAGTGAAATTCATCTATCTATATTCAATAAAAATCAGAATCAAATCATATTAAGTCAAAATTTCTCTGTATAATTATATATTTCGTTTTGTTGTAATGGCGAAAAAATATTCAATGTATTGTGATAGTTAAAGAAAGGATTTTAATTCAAAAATGAAATAGTAAGTTAAATTTACTGTTTAGCTACAGAATACTGTTTAGTTCTAGAATAATCTTTTAAAGTTTTATATTAAAATTTCATGCATTACATAATTTTTCAGATATTTTTTAAACTTACAAACAAGAATTTTAAAATAAGGTGAATCTAACTTATGATGCTTTTCTATTAGATCATTTAAGATGCATTTAGGGCTTGACATAAATTTTCATCTGCAATTTTATTTTTCTTACATGTCTGGTTAATTTTTTTTAAGAAAGTTCAAAGAAGAGAGCATACCTCTATACACCCACGTTTAATTTTTTTAGCAAAGTAATATTATTGTATTTCATTTGATTGTTGAATAGTCTGTATTCGTGAATTCACTCATGAATTTTATTTAGACTCCAGTCAGTCAGCTCTGGATTCCAAATAAGCAATCTGTTTTCTTAGAGTCTTCAGAGTCTCCTAGTCTGTTTCAGAAGATGTACACACTTGTATATTTTGAAATTTGTCAGAAGTAAATCCAGGTCATCCATAGATTATTTTTGTTGGAAACTAGTATAATGTGTTCCTGCAAAGAGCAATCACTGGAAAATTTTAAATATAAGAAGGAAAAATGATATTTAATTTCGCCGACTCTCAAAACAAGGCGTAAAGATTGCCCTCTCGCAGAAAACAAATCCAATGTTCAGCAAAGCCATTCCACTAAATTTGGGTTACGGGACAGCTGCTTAGTTGTGTTCATTTATTTGGCCAATATTAAAGGATGCTACAAATTTAACTGAGTCATTCCGATTAGATTTGTAACTAATCGGGTTGAATGCTTTAAAAGCTGCTACGATAAATGTGCAAACAACTTTTTATCAACAATAAAAATAAACAAATCTCATATAAAAATTCGCATTTAAATGAGACGTTTATTCCTGATGATTGATGCTTTCACACTAATTAATATCAATGATTGATTTATAGAGAAATGATTGTTTCTCCTTTTATATTTTTTCAGTCGTGTTACTCATTTAGTTTTTTAAAGTTTTAAAGTTTAAAGTAAACGATTGCAATTGAAATGGTCATTTCTAAAGCTATTAAAAGGTTATAATTAGTGGGTTTATTTGCACGCATATTTCTCTTTGTTGAAGATCTTATTTTCAACTATAGCATGTCAACGAAACCCTTGCGGCTGAATTATCTTAATTGATTTTTTTTCGTGAATCAATTTAATATGCACTTTGCAAGAATGGATTTAAGCCGATTTTGCGCATTTTCTTACCTAAAGGCCATTTATAATTCTTACTAGTACTTGATTGGTGCAAATTTTGCCAATTCGTTCTAAAGTTAATCTTAAAATAACTCAAAATATTTTTTTACTTAAATTGCCGTAAAACTGTTTCTGTGTTGTACTTAATTTTATGACCAACACTTGGTTTTGAAACTTTATTGTTGATGGAGCATCTTGACAGTTGCACAGTTTTATTTCAGCTGTTAAAGAAAACCATTGCTTATAAAAAGCGACTAAACTTAGAAATGTATCTCCAAACACTGTAAATAATTCCTCTGATATATCAATATTGAATATGAAATATAATAGTTTAAGATAAGTTGATTGCTGACTTTTTCTCACGTCTTCTGTTGCATTAAATTCGGGTCATCGTAAATTTTAAATTGGAATTTACTTATCTGAAAATGATATCAGGTGGGTGGGTGTTTTTAAAGCAATGTGTAAAAGATTAGAAGATTAATATTGTCCAGTGCATTTTCCTAAGTCTGCTATAATAATGAATAATATTTTGAAATACTGAAGTCATTGATGAAAAACCGAAGAAGTCTAGAAATGTGACTCTAGATCTGATTCTATCTTTTCTGTTCCATTTTTTACTGAACATTTAGAAAACCCCAGAGCACCACTAAGTTGTATACAACACACACAGAAGTAAGTATAGAACACATTACATACATAAAACACAAACAGAACTGAAGAACAACCACGCCCGACCCGTGGCTCGAACCCAGGGCCCCCACATAACGGGGAAGACAGGCTACCCCTTTGCCAAGACAGCGGCTTCCTGTTCCATTGAGGTCATAAAGACATGCCAGAGAAATAAAGAGGACATAAAGACATGCAAAAACCAGTTCTGCATTAAGAAAGAGTTTTTTAAAAGTTCCTATTCATTACGATACGTTTGTCCATTTCTGAAAATTTGAATATTCGATCAATAAATTGTCAGTTTACTTCTAAGTTACTATTGCATTCAGAATTTTTTTCCTCAAAACTTTTGATAAATAACAGACTAAATTCCGTTAAGTAATATCTTAGCAAGATGTCTTATTAACGGCTTAGTTTCTGATTTCAAAGCTAGTTAGAGTCAAAAAGAATATAGTGTCTTTCTAATTATGTAAATATTTTTTGCCGGCGCATATTCTTTGATGAGTGAGAACCAGCTGCATGGTTATCTATGTGCGTTATGCACCATGAAATTTGGCGGCAGTTCTAAATGAAGATCTGCGGTTGAAAAAAGCTTTACATCTGAATCACTGGCCATCTATCACAGTTCTTTAATACACCGTGAATTAACGTGGCATTTTGGTTGCTTCTTATGTAGCTTAGTGCGACCTAGCGTGCCTCTTCCATCTCCTTTTGAATACGATGCAATGGGCCAAGAATGCATCGGTAAACATTCTCATCTCTATGATTTATTGTTCTTTCACCCAGAATACGTTTTGGGGATCTCGAAGCATTTCGAATGTTTAGTAGAGAACGGAATTGCTAAGCACTTGAGACTCAAAAATAGATTTTCTGGAATTGTGACACACTATTTCCTTAACTCCTTGGAATATGGGATTTTGAAGCAAAACTTACTGGAATTATTGATTTGTAATTAAATTTGTTCCAAAATAAAAAAAGTAATAAAATTCCTTTTCTTTCCGCTGTTATATTCAAATTATTATTACAATAATTATTATATTCAAATTATCAGCTTATTTCTAAGTTACTATTGCATCCAATTTTTTTAAAGTATTTGATAAATAAAAGACTAAATTCCGTTAAGTAATATCATAGAAAGATGTCTATGATATTACTTAACGGAACAGTCACAGGAATTTTGAATGGTCACAGGAATTTTGATTGAGAACCAGTGTTTAGTCAACATCCTAAGCAAGTGCACAAGGAAGTTCCAACACTAAATATTTAAAAAAATACTAAAGATTCATTTCATTTTGTTTTTGTTCTATAGGTTTTTAAATTAGTTAAAGATTTCAATAATATGCTTCTGAGAATGTTTTGAAGACGGTAGATTCCAAAGTTATGATGATAAGTATGCTTTCAACACAATATTTTCAGATTCCGATTAACTTAGAAGTCGTAAGCTTCTTTAGAGTTTCTTAAGGTACTAAAATTATGAATTATTGTTAAAACATTTTTCTATTTTTTCCACTTTTAATTATATGAATCTTAATTTTATTTACAAATACCATGATTGTTGTTGTTTAATTTTAAACTCAATTATTTTATAAGATTTTAATATTTTCTTATCTTAACGCTTAGAGGATTAGCGTTAAGTTAGCTTCATCAGCATCATTAGTTACAATACTCAGAATTACATGGACATTGCTATACGCTTAAGTAGAAAGGTTGCTGTTAATCTACCTAGAAGTATTACCCATCACATCAATTTTTTTTCCAAAATAAAGCGATTCAATTTTCCTTTTCAATCTGACTAATAAACTTCGCTTAGAAACAATAAATAATAATTCATTGTAAAAATTTGCAATAAACATATATAATCTTATACTTTCAAAAAAAATTACAAGCAAAAAAAAAATTCTATAAAGAAAAATTTGTGAAATAAGGCTTAGTAAAATTACCATTGAATAATTTTTGTATAAAGCCTTATCTGGAAAAGTTTAAATAGAAAATTTTAAATTGTTACATTTGATCAACTATTGCATGGATTATGCAACTTGAATTTCTTTATCAATCAGCCGTGCTAATTGATCGATCTTTGATTTAGAGATCGATATATTTGGACAGCTAATGAACAGATTTGCATATCTGACAGTTGATTCTTTGTGAAAGCTCAAGTAAAGTGATCAATTCCTTGCAAGTTTAGTCAATTGGAAAAGACACCTTAACTAATTGCTTTATCTTCAGAATATTTGAAATTAATTTTGTAGGATTTCTAATTATCAAAAGACTGATCTGAAAGATTATACGTATCGGATGTCAGCCTACACTTACAAAGTTGATGGCATTGCACTTGGCGATGGGAACCTAGGTGCATTTCGAAACAATTAGAAAGAAAAAAGCTCGTCAGTACATTCTTGTCACGTCTTCCTTTGACAGGTCGGCAAATGAAAGGGGTATCCAGTTGCTTATTTCCCGCCCAAAATGTAAGGACCTCTTGGATGAAGTATATACGTAATTAAATGTTCAAATTAGGGTATATTGAAATTCATATGATAGTCATTAAAGCTCTCAACATTTGAGTAACTTTCAAAATGAATCTCACAGTCTGTAAGTAGAATATTACTTTTTAGAACAGTACCTCTTAATTAGCGTCAAGTTATGTTTGTATAAGATAAATGAGCTGAGTAATATGAGTAAATCCGTTGTGAATGAAAAACTGCACCCGCTTTTATGAATGGTTACATTTTTTTTTTCGAATTTGCATAATTATCTGCATTTTAATTGAAGACTTCGATTATAAATACCTGCAATTACATTTTATTTTTATTTAAATTTTAATAATTTCGTAAGCGATAAATTCCCTAGACAAATTGTTCTTGGCTTAGTAGAAATTCTTCAGTGCTGAAAGAAGAAAGCGAGATGTAGATATGCGCAGCTCTTCTTAAACTATATTTCGCGTTCCTAAGAACAATGGACTGTGGAAACTTCAACATCACGCGCATCTTTAAAAATATGAAATCCTTTCGCTATCAGTATTGCAATTGAGAAAGAATTTTGGGTTTGGAAGGTATCATTTAATTTCCCGAAACTTGTATTCTGTTAGTTCACACTTTCCCTAATTTTCAATCGTTAATAAAATACTTTTATTCACCTCTCAAGTTCATATACACTTTTTAAGCTTGTAGTGGATGACACTTGATGTTAATACAGCTTTTTCAAATATTAATGAATTAATTTGGTTAATTTTTATTAATTAATTAAAATCTAACTCTTCCACAAAAAATCTTCATTTTCCAACCACCTAATGTATAAGATTTCAATTGGTTTTTTTCTTACGCTAATGAGGTTAGGCTTAACATGTTTTCAACCGATTGTTTAAGACAATTCTGTTTATTTTCTTAGTGCTTGATGCATTTACAATTAATCATTGTTAAGTCATAGAATTTTTGGAATCATTTTGAAGTAATTTTGAATTAAAATAAAATAGAATTAATGAAATTAAAAAATTATAATCTGTATTGCGTTACCCCAATTGACGTTGAAAATTCACGCATTCGATATGTTTTCTGATTTATTTTCAACGGATACGGAATAGATTTGGTTTTGACAAGATATAATTTTTTGATTATTAAACTAACCTAAATAAAACTAAATAGTTCTAAAACTAATGGTAACTAAAATAAAAAATTTTCTTAATTGATCTAAGTAGGAATTGACTTAATTTTTTAAAAAAAGTATTGGTTAATTCTCATTTGTTGACATTGTATTTTTTCTTTAAATAATCTTGAAGTCTTTAGCTTATCAGTTGCTTTAAACTGATATAAAGTATTATGAAAGTAAAAAATTTAAAGTTGAATGAAAATGGGATCTCAATTTAATACATATTTGTTAGTTCTGTAGCGTTCCAGCATGACTATTTGATTAATTGATTTGTATTTAACAAATAATCAAAAATTAATCAATCAATCAAGCATAAAACTGATTTAAAGTAAGCAATCATTTTAATATATGATACATGTTAGTTCTTAAGAGTTTCATCATGATTATAAGGACTAAACCAAAATCAATCATGCCAAAGTTTTGACATTTTCTGCTAACTTAAGATGTTTTCACTTTGTGGATATTTATTTTTTAAAAGCTTCGAACCTTGTTCACACCTTCTCCATCTGTTATATTTTATCATTTGTTTCATACAGCTTATACAAATCTTAATTTCCCGACATAAAGCCATAACCAATCAACCATCTTTATCAATCACAGGTTTTATAAACTGTTGCTTGAAAAATGCTTCTGGGTCAGAAATACACTGTTAATATCTTGTACCGCTCATGTTTACCGCTAACAGTTACGAAAGCTGCAGATTACAGGTGATGCATATGTCTTAAATTATTAACATCACGTAAGTCTGCTGTCTTCAGCATGAGAGGACAGGTTTTTACAGCTTGTGATGCTACTGCAGTTTTCAATGGCTATGATGAATGCAGGCGCATAATGTGAGACTAGTGATGCCGCCATGTGATTCATCAGTGTCAGAGTAGGACTTAGCAAAATTGCTTTTTTTTCGCTAGTTTTTAATGTATTTTCACTTACATGTGTTACAGGCTGTGATTTTTCGGTCATTCAAATCTACAGATACAACTTAGAGATTTTATTTTGAATAAATGTCGGTAATTAATATTTTTTCAAAATATTTTCGGACGCAATATTTTTATGTTTTTTTTAATTCAATGTTTCCTTTAAATGCTTACCATTTTATCTGAATTGCTTAAATAATTTTTTAATATTTAAAATTTGAATTCTGTAAGTTATTTTTAATAGATCTATTTTAAACAACTTAGACAAAACCCGATGAAAAATATAGGCGATGATTCATATAGGTGAAACAAAACGTACAAAGAGTTCTCTATTATCATGATTAAAAAATAAATAATTGAAATGTGTATTATATACTTATCAAAGCTATAACAGAAGAAAAAATTGCATTAAGTTTTAATATTCTATGTATTTTATATGTAATATTTTATAAATTTGTATTATTAAGATGTAATTACCAAACAAACATTTTTTTTATTCTTTTACAATCGAGATGTATTTGTTGTAGTCCATTTCTGGCTGAATTTATTCTCTTAATTTAAAAACAAAATAACTTTACTGCCTTTTTAATTATATTTTTATAAATGTGATTTTGTTTGACATTGAGAAAAACAAGAGCTAGCATATTGGCTAAATTACGTCAAATATGTCATTATTCTTCATTCTAAGTAATTTCTGTTCTCTTAAAAAATCAAATGATTGAATGTATTCATCGTAAAATGATAGTTGGGATTTTTATATTTTTATAAATTTGAAATGAGTAAGTGCTGAGTTAAAAAAAATATCTTCATTTCTTAAAATTTACAATAATCACTACTGTTTTTTCAAGCAAAAAATGAGATTATAGCTACTTGTAATTATTTTTATTGTGTACTAAATGCTTTCTTTTTTTCCTACATATGTACTAAATTCTCGCTTGATCTGAAGAAAATATCACGCTGAGCAACGCTATTCCACATTTTGTCAGATGTTCTTTAACCCAAAACCTCATTCCGAGGTATCATCTGTATCAATAGATTTGCGATAACAGCAATACCGAGAGCACGATTCCTTTTATTTCGTGAGTCAACAATAATAAAATATTGGACACTTTCACACAAAATGACGTTAAATTTTATTTCCGGTATATCACAAATAAAGTTTTCAATTCATGAAACCTAAAAAGGAAACGATGTTAACTTTAGTTTATTATAATTTTGTTTATATGATCTCTATGGTGTTTGAAATATCATAGCATTTCATTGTTTCGTAGTACCGAAAAACTTCTTATAATTGCAACAACAGAGTTTGCGAGAATACAAAACAAAAATTTTAAAGATATAAAGGATTTTTTTGCATTACTTCCTTACTTACTCTTCATAGATTCTTATTACAGACTCTTTTTACTTATTCTTCATAGATTCTTCTTATTAGATTAGATTCTTATTACTTATTCTTCATAGATTCTTCTTATTAGATTAGATTCTTATTACTTATTTTTCATAGATTCTTCTTATTAGATTAGATTCTTATTACTCATTTTTCATAGATTCTTCTTATTAAATTAAATTCTTATTATTTATTCTTCATAGATTCTTCTTATTAGATTAGATTCTTATTACTTATTCTTCACAGATTCTTCTTATTAGATTAGATTCTTATTACTTATTCTTCATAGTTGTTGTTTGTTATATAGGGTATCCAGGACCCGATTTATAGCTATTGGGACCCGAGGCAAAAGCTTCTTTGGAGTCTCCCTCCATCTTTTTTGTCTTTGAAAAGCAATGTTAAAAAAGTTCATGAAAGAAGGAAACGCCCGGGACGGCTATTCCGTATGCCCATGCCTTAGTCAGGCTCTGAGAATATCTATTGTTACATTAATTAAACCAGCACGAATGGTTTCCCAAAATTTTTTCGCATACTCTCTAACAAAGGCATTATTCTTGAATAAAATTGTACATAAAATGGATTTAAAAAATCTATGCTAAAATTCTAGAGCAAAACCGCGAGCATTACGAGTGTTTTAACTTTTATTTTCACACATTAGAATTGTGCACTTTTTTATATAGTGAAGAAAACCGGTATTTGTGTATTAACAGCATGCTGCTGGCGACAATAACTAAGAAATATTAACCATCGAAGTGAATCTACCTTTTTCATTGAATCTAACGTTAAATCCTCGGCAATTAATCGCTACCAGAAGTACCAAAAATCGAATTTGATTCTTTTTTTCATGTCATTGAAATCAAAACTTGAAACATATCTAAAATTGTAATCACAAGATTTCATAAAAAATTTCATTTATTTAAATGACTGCTATCCTCGGCTATCGAGTTTACATGCATGAGAAAGCACAGTCTACCAGACAGTCAACTCCTGGGAGAATTTAGTTCCAAATTTAAAACTTATCTACCTTTAGATGATAAATCTGTGCACCAAATTTCATCTGGCTAGATCTTTTAGTTTTGTAATTATAGTGCTTACATGTACTCGGGCATCCAGCTAGACTTTTTCTGTATGAATGGATCGATATTCTTCTTCCTGAATGGTTTACGTTCTAAATCTAAAAATCTACGAATTTTTATAAGATCCATCTGTATCCAGTATGTAAAATTTCATTTATCTATTTTAAAGCATTATTGAATTACTGTTTTTATATACAGATGAGGGGACTGACAAACAGACGTAATTCCAAAAATGTAGTTTTTTGAATTAAAGAAACTCTGAGATTTGAAGTTTCATTGAAATTTCTAATACGAATTTTTTGATAATTACAATATATTTTTTTGGATATTTTGTGCTAGAGAGTGTAAAATGTCAGTTATGAGACGAAAAACATATTATTATTTGATGAATTAGAAATTGTCACTAGAATTTGTTGAAGAATTTCATAAATACGAACGAATACATAAATATTATTAAGAAACCCCGACAGGCACGTCTTGCCAGAGATGGAAAAATTAATTTGAGACATGACCGCAACACTTAGTCTATTATCCTCGGGACTTTTGATTTAACCATAATTACACCGAGGATAATGCAAGAAATTGCGGTTAGCCTTATTATTTGTGAGATATTTCTATAAAAAAAGTAGTTCCAACTATTTGACTGACACTAATACAGGTTGTGCTTGAGATAAATTGTTTCTGCAGAGAGGCATGAATATTCTACTTTATTGTTTCTGTCCTTTGATTAACTATTGATATTGAAAATTTGACTAATGATGTAAAAATAACTGATACATTTGAATATCAACATATAAAACACGATAAAATTGCTAACCATTTTTTAAATTTATTTTTATCTTAAGGATTGCATTTCTTTAAATCACTTTCAATGTTTTATGGAAATTATTAAAGGAATTTTTTATGGAAATTATTATAGGAATGATGGAAACTATTAAAGGAATGTTTTATGGAAATTATTAAAGGAATGATAATTTATTAAATGAATGTTTTATGGAAATTATTATAGGAATATATATAGGAATGAAAATTATTGAAGGAATGTTTTATGGAAATTATTATAGGAATGATGAAAATTATTAAAGGAATGTTTTATGGAATTTATTAAACAGTACCGATTTAAGTGTTAATTTACATTAAACTGATCAAAGAATTAATTTTGGATTAAAGAAACTCATATTTAAAATTTCAAATCAAAACTTTTTGCTCATCTTTCTTATTCGTAGTTTACCTTCAGATGCACGGATGAAAGTTATCATGAACATGAGAAATAAAAATTCAAATTATTATTATTAGGTTGGATTATTAGGATCCTAATATCAGGATTGGCTTCTGGCCAGTCCGGGACATGGTCAGAGGTATCTAGTTAATTTATACCCAATTATTGATTGTCCCACCTAGTGTTTGAATGTGCTTTCCTTATGAAATCCTCTGAAACAGGCTACACTTTACGTAGGATGTAACATTACACATTATGTTGTGTGCTATTGTAATTCATTATAATTTGTTCATATGAAAGTTTAGCTTCGATCAATAGTTTCTTAGTAATTTATTTAGTTTCCTATAAAATATTTTTTGATGGTAAAATTTTTAGTTATTTAAAAGAATTTTATTAGTAATAACTGGTTGGTACCCGAAGCGTCTCTGCAGTGAAAGAAATAATTTTGGAAATATTTAAAATTTGAAATAGCTGCCTTGTTTAATTAGGATTGCTAAAAAATGATACTTATTTTCTTGTCGAGAATTAATATATTCAATGAAATTGAATAATATATAAAGAAGAAATATAATTGATATTTTTTTCATGTTATTATTCAATTATAGTTTAGGGTGGACAGCAGTTTTTGTATTTCCATCTTCAGTAAAAACAAACAAATTTGTCTATCCAACTTGTGAGTATCCAATATACAACTGGCCATATGAAAAACATGAATTTTCTAGGTTCAAACTTATAAGTTGTCAAAGTTTTATATATAGCGCAGTACGAGAAGCATTAAATACAAACATCCAAACATTCATTTTTATATAATTGATATAATAATTGTATTATACCTATAGTCTTAGTGCAAGTGCAAGCAATAAGTTGGTAAAGTTTTATCATAATTGGATTAATGGTACAGCAGCGCATATGATACAAACTAACAAAAATTTACTTTTATATATTAGATATGTTCATTATAAACACATCACATTTTAAATTGGCAAATGAATTAAATTCCAACCTAACACATTTGTTTCAATGAAGATAACAGACAGAAGTCAAATTCGAGCAAATAGTAAATCGCATTTATAGGTGCTTCTGATAATAAATGTCTTTAATGATTATCACATTTGTCAATCCATTAATCTACCACCCACGTAGATCTCCCTACCCAGAAGCTGCGTCTCTCAGCAGGCACTAAACGAGATACTTGCTCAACAGATAACTAGCTTTTTGCTAACAGATTGATAAGCATTTTAAAAGAGACGATGGGAAAAAAAGAGCTTCATATTTAAATAAGCGGCCTTGCAGCTAATTTGGTTTGAGAAAAAGCTTTCTTCTGGTTAGTATGTTAATGAGGGCGTACATTCGTCGTCAATAATTGCGTGGTCATGTGTCATTTGAACTGTTTATATACATTTTGTTAGAGATGATTATTCATTTTGTGGGCTTGTTTTGTTTTCCTTAAATGATACTGATGGTTCTTGTAAGCTTACTTCCGTGTTTTGTTGCAAAGCTCTTTTTAATACATTTTAGAGACAGATCGTGAGAATCAATTTTTTCCATGGAAAAAATAACTAATTGATTTCCCTGAATTTTAACCAAAAAAATTTGAAAAAGGTTTTCTAGTTTAGCAAATAAAGAAATCTCTGAGCCTGAAACTTCAGATTTTTTTCCCATTTAATTATAGGAGAAAAAAATAACAGTGCATAAGACATTTGGTTCATTGCAATGCACTAAATAGTGCAAAACTGTTTTTTTTCCTTAAAGTTTGGAGTTGATAAGAATAACTGATGTGACAATAGATAAATAAATATCCTTAGCTACCTGAATATATTACAAAACATAACGCCATTCTGTGCCTTCGGTGCCTATAACACTAAGTCATCTAGCCAGTAGGGTGAGCATAGGATGTAAGGAAGAAGAAAAATAAATGTTCAAAGAAAGAAAGAGACGATAAACCTTTCAGGAATCTTCAGAAATAATCCCATCGGTGTCAAATCTTACACGAATATGTTCAAATTTTTTGCTGAAATAATAACTGGATAGAGAGGACTAGAATACTTAAACAAATGGTGACTATGGGTTGAATTTACCGAGAAATTAGATTACTAACTGAAAAGGGGAAAATTGATAAATTCCATTGAGAACATCTGTATGGCATAAAAACAATCACTGTAGAATCAGAAATATATAGTGGCCATCTGGGTTCAGATATTCTGATTACAGTTAAATAAAAGAATAAACATTTTTTAACTAAAACTAACGAAAAAAAATAGGCTGAAAAATTTTACCTACTAGTGTATGAAAGGAGATAGAAGTTGTTTGTCAAAAAATGAAAACGCTAGTAATATAGATATGGTAAACCAACATTAGTTAGGTGTTTTTGTTCTTTGAACAAAAAGTGAATGTGGACAGTGCTCTGTCTATTAGAGAAGTGAATATTTAGTATTGTTTAGTCCCTATCGGGTTTGTTTTCTATGATTCAGAAAAGGAATCCCTGAAATATATATATTTTTTATATCTTTCGTAATTGAATAATATTGTTGCCAGACGCCTTTTCTGAAGTTTATCGGCTTCCTGTTAACCAGCTTTTCTAAGGTGAAGAAGTATCCAAGATAAAAAATACTGCATGACTGTTCAAAATTAGCTTATAAAAAATATCTGACGTTAAAAGGGAAAGGAAAACGATCCTTATGGAAAAGAAATGGTTTGAGATATTACCAAATCCATTGTTAATACTTATAAATGATATACTTTTTTTTTGGAGGCTGTCAAAAATTTGTTAAAAATCATGTAAAGCAATAGCCATCTTTACCTTAAAAATTGAATAGGAAAGGCCAGAACAAGAAAGAGAGAAAGAGAAAAACAGGACTCCGAAAACGAAAGTCTAGAGAGAAAAAAACGACGAAAGAAATATGATCTGCCCATGCAGATTATGCAATATGGATGGGGATAACATTATGATAATGCTCTCCGGGCTCAATGAGATTTGCTGGTAAACAATGTCTCTGTCTCAGAGTTATTCTATTTTCAAAAGGTTTCAAAAAATAAATTTTTATTTTTAAAATAAATATCTGATTTTAAACATTTTTATTATTATTCAGTGATTAAATGCTTGACATTAAAAAGGCACCAAAAGGGAGCATAAAAGAAAAAGGATTTGAAATTAAATAAGTCAAAAATGTAGTTTTTAAAAGTGGAAAGATACAAAAAAAACCATTGGTTTTTTAAAGTTTTTCTTATTCCGAACCATTTTAAGTCGTTTAAGTGTCACAAGTCTGATGTATTGCAAAAACCTTTGCTAAATGTCTTAATAGAAATAAATGTACTTATAATATATTAGTGACAAGTTTCTGACACTCGAAAAACTTTATTTTAAGTTGTTTTTTATGACACTGAAAATGACTTCCGGATGTGCTAGAGATTTGGAATTCTGTACATTTGCGAACTTTTCATGACAATGCATTGTTTTAATATTTTAGTACATTAACTATTTTTTTAATTGAATTTTGGATTCCATACCTGTGACGTCACTTGGTTGTGAATTTGAGAGAAACCTATTACATAGTGAATTATAAATTAAAAACAGAAAAGTTGAAATTTACAATGTGAAAAAGGATGACCTTCTTAAACTTATCAGTAAAATATTTTAAAAGACATATTCTTTAAATACATTTTATATTTGGAAATTAATGAATTATGACATTTTTGAGGCTAATAAAGTCTTTCGGTTTTTTTCACATGAATCTAAGCTTGATATCAGATGAATTTTATGCACCAGGATAAAGATTTGGGTGATGGTAAGTAAATATTCGAGTTCTGAGTTCACTGTGAATGGAGTAAATCTGTTTTTGAAAGTCGAAGATACTTGTCTTAGTAAGAGAGCATTTCCCCCTTATAAGTATCCATTTTTATTAATATCAATGTATGATTTTTGGTTGAATATGATGGTTTAGAAGACCCTTTGATAAAGAGTAGAAACGGCGTTAAATAATTTGCTTTCATATATTCTATTATTGCACGCTTTCGTGTAACCTAATTAACCTAAGAAGTTGTTTCGGTTGAAATTTCTTTATAAAAACAAATTGTATAAAATATCAAAAAGCACCAGCGGAACACACATATTTAGAATTTCTCTTTTTGAAGATTATTTTTATCCTATTCCTTTTTTATAGCATAATTAAATTAAATTTATAGCAAATTAAGATATTTCTGTTCTGAAACTTTTTGCTCTATTTTCTTATAATAGTTGAAGCCAAAGTTACAATACATAATTTATCTTTATTTCTTTGCTGCAAAATTTATAATTAATCAGTACATCTTTCAAAAAATATGACAAAATGAGTAATGCCTCTCACATTTCTTATCTCATCACCTGTTGTTTCTTACGGCATTTGCCATGGACAAGTTCGTTGAGGTAATCAGCGATTTAAGTCTAATCAGCGTCTCTTGTTTCATAGTAGCGCCAACTAGGGCCTATAGTACGACTTTTGCTACTCACTCATTTGCACAACCCCTTTTTATAGAAGGGCACATTCACACACCTTACTGATAGAACACAGAAGAGCAACCTGCCCGAACCAGGGTCGAACCCCGGACGCCCCAATCACGATGAAGCCACGCTACCCCTATGCCAGGAAGCCGGATTATATCAAGTTTCTTATGGAAACAGAAGAAATAATAAACACATAAGTTAATGAATGTTTCTGATTCATATAAATAATAAAAGGAATATCAATTATAAAAAGTTGTTTTCCCAGTTACAATAAGTGAATACAGTCTTCAATTATAGCTTATATTTCTATTACTACATATATTTTATTATTTTGGCAAATCATAGAATGATTGAAGCTATGTAAGGACAGACCTTGACTTCACCTAAATCCGTCAAATTATGATCCTTATTTACTGCTTATAATTTTAATGATAATATTGTTTCAATAACCAATAAAAATTCGTTAACAGTCAATTTACATATAGGTTTTAATTTAGTGTCTAGTTTTAATGCTATGAAAGGGTTATTTTAAGGTTGACATGCTTTTGAAGCATAGTCATATGATGAGGATGCGATAATGGCTTTTCATTACGTCACAAGACATGATCGCCTCAAGATCCTGGAAGTGACATAAAATCTATTCAGTGTACTCCTAGTGTTAATCAGACAGAATTTAGAGCAAAACAATTTACATCTACAGCCTCATATTATCAAAATCCACCATTGTTAGGTTGACATATCCATCTTTTCACCAAAACTCCTCAGCTAGCCTATGGAAGAATGTTTGAAACATAACCATTTAACCTGCACTAGGGTGCCATTAGCGACGGAACTTTCGTAGAATCGAGTCCCGAAATCGAAGTTCTGATACTAGATAACCAGACTACTTTTATGATCTAAAACAGATGTCAAAAAGTCAGGAAACTGAAAACTCAGACATAAAAACCTGATGCTTTCAGAAAGAAAATATAAAATATTTTTTTTAATAAAGAGAAGTTATACGTTTCTTAGTAATAAAATCATGCTCGCTATACATTTTCAGAGCCTATGCGCTGTTGAAAAATGCATTTCTTGAAGAAAATTCCACATGATTATATGTTTTTGTCAATGAATGTTTTGCAAAAACGTGTTTTTTGTCTATTCACTAATGATTCTTCCAAGGCGATTGTAACGCCTTTTTTGTTTGCCGCTTGTCAGTCAAAGTGATTGCCGAACAATGCAACCTTTGTCCCACCCCTCCGGGGGTCCCTCCCTTTGAGAAGCATACCTCATCCGACGGAAGAAAAAAAAACACCGTTATCACAGTTCTGGAATATAAAAGAAATGCAGCAACCCTTTGTTGCAAAATCCACCTAATGAAATGAGAGATTTTATTTTGAGGATGCAGTGGCAAGTAATACAATACGACTCGGAAACAAAGGGTAACTAACTGTGATGATTTAAGTACGTGTAATCGTTGGCTTAACATCTGTTACCAAAATGGAACTTAAGGAGGTAATCTTCAGGTAGAAAATCAGGTGAATAACAAGATACTGTGAATCGTATGCGGGCATATATTAGTCATGGCATTCTTCATGACAGAAGTTAATAGATTTGACTTTGATAATACTAGAAATGAAATATAATTTATTATTTATCGTTTATTTCAATGTTATATCTTTTAATTTATTTATACATTGCCTTGTTCAGTTAGTACTCTTTATGTACATGCATAATCCATTTTCTGTATTTAAAAAGATAAATCTAGTTCTGTGATGCTGCTATTAAATGCTTTATACCAGACTTATTTTTCTGTATACAAGATTAAGGTATTGAATAAGGTAATAAAATCACGAATTAAATTTAACTCGATTGATTATTTTCTTAGAAACATATTAAGTTTTATTTATGTGCATTTTATTGTGGCTAAGATTAAAAATGAGTTTAGTTATCGAACAGATAACATTTGAAATTTTAAAATGGTTAGATCGTCTTTCAAATAAGTTACCAAAGTTATATAGTAAAATTGTAGGAAAAAATAATTCAATGGTATTTAAGTTCCAAAATTTCACTGCAACTTTTTTTAAATATATAAACTGAAAAGGGAACTGAAGCAGTAGTCATTAATTGATTTCTTTTCATAGTATTACTAGCATTTTTCCCTTTAGCAATTTCCTGAGGCAAAAGGTGAGAACCAAAGGAAGACGAGGGAGGGGGAGGCTTTTTAACAAAATATAAGCACATAATGTATGATACATGAGTATATAATACAGGGTTCTTAAAAAAAGTAATACAAGGTCATTTAAAACAATAATACATTGTAATTTAAAACA
Source organism: Argiope argentata (assembly GCA_026289955.1). Taxonomy (NCBI): domain Eukaryota; kingdom Metazoa; phylum Arthropoda; class Arachnida; order Araneae; family Araneidae; genus Argiope; species Argiope argentata. The sequence continues at coordinate 279,103 of JAOUZG010050832.1, forward strand.
ATTGTGATGCAAATATTCATAATTTTACAGACAATGAAGAAAACTTTTTAATACAAAGTATGAAAGAAGCTTAAAGTTTTGATTGCATTAACAATAATGGTTCTATGTGATTTGTTTTTGGTTACATGTGCAGCATTACATAAGCTGCAATCCACTCCAGTCAAGCTGATGCATTTATGCAGCCATTGATTCGGGTTTGATAGTCACATGTATAGTTTGTAGGTACCCTCCTAAATTTTCAAATTTATTCATTTCTTTAAGATAAGACATAGATTGTATCAAAGATAGATCTATCTAGGCCATAGATTCGATCTAAGATAGATCTATCTAGGCCCTAAATTCTATCTAAGATAGATCTATCTAGGCCCTAGATTCTATCTAAGATAGATCTATCTATGCCATAGATTTGCCTCTTTTACACACGGCAGTGATCGAATTGAAGGTATACATAGGGAATACTTCACGTGGTATGAAGTGGATTAATTCATGAATATTATTATTATGAGCTGCTACGTAGAGCAATTATTACTTACACAAACAAAATGTTAAGCTTTACTCTTTATTTTGTTAAATTTTTTTTCTTCCTATTATTGTTTACGAGGAAATTATAGTTATTTGTAATTGCGTCAATTATTTTAAGTAACCTTGTTGGTAATCATATATTAGCATCCTTATTAGCATTAAAGGCATGCTAAAAAAGTGTATGATTTGATATCTTTCATAAATATTTATTTTGCCAATGGTTCAATTTTCCGTTAAAAGTTTTTCTATTGAGCCCTTTTTCTCACTTGATTTTTGCACCCGCATTTTCATTCAGATGTCGTTCACCATACGACTTTATTTGAGACCACGATCTTATGCCCAGCTTGAAAAACTTCTTCCCAAACCTATATGTTAGTACCTAGTTATAGTATATTTTTGTTGAATTGAAGTATGTTGAACAAACACGGTGTCGTCTACCAGATGGAATTTTACCTTTTATTTTTTATGCCTTTTGATGAATATGAACTTTCTCAAAAAATCTAACATTTGTGAAAAAGGAACATGCACTCACATTCGAACTTTCTTTCAAAATTTTTGCCTTAGAAACAAAGGATACTATTTTATTTCCTTCAGATTTTCATTCACAAATGCACTTTTTAAGAAAGATAAATATAACGGGCAAATTTTTGGTTTTTACTAGTGTGAAAAGTATTGAACAATTTTCACACACCCTTGCAGTAAAAGACAATTATTGTAGTTATGAATATTTTTAATTCCTATAATAACCAAAATATATCCCGAATTTAACAAACAAATATATATATCTTGTCCATATAAATATCACTAACCCTTCCCCCTCTGCCATTTATTTGTCATCTATCATTAAGTTTCTTTAAACAGAGAAAAAGGATTATCTCAAAAATTTCTTTCAGTTTTCTAATCAACCATTTTATAACAACATGCAGTAAATTTATACAATATTTATAATTCTAAGTAATAACGAAAGCCCTTGTATCATTTTCTCAAACTCTGGCAGTACTGCAGTAAATATTGTGGATGAATAGATAGTCTCATCAAAAATACACTTCTTTTCAAAATCATATTTTGAAATGTTTCTAATTAGAATGAATATTGCTTGTATATGTCTTTTCATGAATTAGGTTTAAGGACATTCATGTATTTCAATAAATTTCACTGTATTTGCTAAGCAGAAAAGCAAACATAAGTTTGAACGATTCTTAAATATAAATTATTAATAATTCTTAATTATAAGTTTATCTTTCTTGATTTATCACCTCCAAATAAAAGACTACTGAATATTTATTCTCTTAAAATTGGTTCAATGTCAACAACTTAGAAATTTATCAACATTTTTTTGTCAGCAACTGAGCGAATTCATCAATATACTTTCATCAAATTTATCGTTCTACATTTATCAGCACTAAAAAGGGACGACTCTGCTGTTATTGGCTGAAAATTGGCTCAACGAAAGCGTTTTTCCTATTGCATTGTTTTGTATTGCAGTTTCTACACGCCTTACTTCAGGTTACACATTCGTAGCCACCGAAAGTTAATCATTGGTTGAGATGTATTAAAAAATAATAATAAAAAAAACAAGATCAAGAAATTGTTTAGCGAAAGTCTTCGAACCTTTCTTTTTTTCTCACGCTGAGAGCGAGAATTATTTGATTGAAATTGTTTCTTTTTGGCCGGTTTCTTTGGACTCGCATTTAATTATAGTTGCAAGAAAAACAGAGATTATTGGCAGTGCGGCCGAAGAATTTTGTGAGGTCATCGCATAACCAGTCAGCCTCGGGCCGTTGGAGCTGCACTCCTTGACCTTGGACATCCCAGAAGGAAAAATCCCTCCTCTATTGTCTGGAGGGAGCGGCTCTGCTGTGCTTCAAAATAAAAACACATCGCATCCTCTCCTCAATTATTCTCCTTCTTTATGTTGAGTTTGGAAGTCAGGACAGCGAGCAATACTCTTCCAATGCGAAATATGCAACACATTTGTAGTGCGAGTAACAATTACAGGTTATCCAATCGGTGACCTAAGGAAAGTGTTTTTTTTTATTTGTACATTTGTAAATGGTTGCTGTCTATTTGTATTCATATCCATTAGTCGGGATTCGTTAACGAGGGATGCAGACCTTCAGATCAAAAACATAAAGAACATAAGGAGGAATATCGTATTTCATTTTCGTCTTCTCTCTTGTGTGTATATTTATTCGATTCCGTGATTAGATTTATATTCTAGAACCGATTGGGGTCGGAAATGTTTCAGATGGTACTAATCGTAATTACTCTGCGAGAAAAATAAAATTTCCTTGAAACCAATTTAAAAAAAATTTCAGATCAAGTTATCTAGAGAAATTAGATTATTTTGTGTTAATTTGTTTTTGCTGAACACGAATGTAAATAATTAATCAAGTACCATATCGTTAAGATTTTCTTTAGTAAAAAACCCGCGTATTGTTGCTATTATATCAAATATCGTATGCTGGGAATTGTTAAAACTATATACAGCAAAGGATACAAGATTTTATTAAAATAATCTGAACCTCTACATCATTTCATGAAAACTTGCAGTAGTCAGATGTTACATATGATACATAAAACTTTTTAAGAATAAGGTCTAGGAATAAAACAATTTCTTATTGAATTCTAGAAATGAGTTAAAATTTTTCTACAAAAATTACATGATTTTGTGTCAATTTATTTTTGTTGGAAACTAATGTATTTAATTAATCCAATGCTATATCGTTAAGAATTTCGATAGAAAAAGAATCGCACATTATTGCTGTTATATTATATATCATACGCTGTGTATTGTTAAAACCATATACAGAAAAACGTACATAATTTTACTATAACGACCGGAACCACTATAACCATTTCATGAAAACCTGCAGCAGTCACTTGTTATATATATAACAATTTGAGAGTAGATCTAGATTTTCGAGAGATGTTTTTTGCATCAATGAAATTTGTTAGCAAATTCGATATACATTTTGATAAAAAATTGAAACTATTTTTTGAAATTCCTACAATTTTTAGCAATTATTTATTCGAAATGAGTGTGTAAAGAAAAGAATGCAGAATTATTATTTTTAAATACATAATCAATCAAATTCTGAAAAACAAGGCCAGGAATTTATGTATCTGTTTTGATTTTACAACAAAAATAAGAATTATATTAATTTAAACTTTAAAAAAATTATGCTCATTTTAAGTATAAAGTAAGTAATAAACCTAATTACAAAACCAAATCAAAGCTTATATTTCGTTTTTTTTTTCTTTTTCATACTTAACCTTTACATTAACTACAGTTAAAACTTTTTTTTGCTCTAAATTTCTATCATTTTTGTTATCAACAACTAAAAATAGTCTTAATATATTTGTTTTGAAGGTTATATAACGTGAAATGTAGATCCTTTTTTTCAAAATGAGTATTTTAAAATTCAAACTATAAAAACCACAAAATTACAATTATTTAATTACAAAATCGATTTACAATATATTTAATGGCATTATTTGTATATTCATTGTATCTTATTATATTCTGCAGAAACAGATTCATTAAAAAAAATTTAATAAGAATTTTATGCAATTCGAAGTAATTTTGTATTCAAAAAATTTATGTCAAGAAAAATAAAAAAAAATCGGGTTAAATGGTATAACACGTAATAAAAATTTAAAAACTTTATTTAAATTGATAAGCTATTAGAAATGATACTATTTATAAGAATAATCTCCATTACCTCGAAAATGGTTATATTTTAAAAACTAGTCAACCATTGAAGAAAATAAAAATACGACAACTATAAAACTCTGAGCGATGAAAGTCATTCTTAAGAAGAGATTTAACAAGAAGAACAATTGGATAAAGAGTTCTAAAAGAGTACATTCTATAAATAAGCTTTGAATGAACTGTGGTCTTGAGCAAGTTCACGCTATTGAGCTCTTTCTCTATGGTAAAACAGAGGTCATTATCAACTGAGATAAGAAGGCGCGGTCATTATGGGTGAAAAAACACTTTAGTGTTATCTTGAGACTAGTTTATAATTTAGAATTTGACAGCATTAATATGGTAATGGATAGAAGACAGTGTTTTACCAAGGGAATGACGCCAATCGATTCTAAAGAGGAGGTCAGTGCCTTTTTGCAAGACAGCGGAAACTAGTTTATTTTCTAGTCTGAAAAAATGGTATCGATTGGAGCACTAATTAAAGTTTCGGAAGAAAAATTAAAGGGAATGGGTAATTTCTGTTAAAAATAAATGCCATTTATGTGCAAGAACTTTGTGGGGACCAGTTTTAAATATAAATATTTCATGTGATTTTTTACTATTACTGCTTTCTAAACATATATTTATAGTGTGAATGTACTATTCTCAGCGATGTGGGGATATGCTTTTATAATTCCCGCTTTATTTAATAGGTTTATACAGAGCTGCACTTGCATCTTACGAATGGTCAAAACATATTATGAGCCATGCAATTTATTATAAACTCAGTAAAGAATCAAAAACTGTCATATAAAAATTCTCTAACAGCAATGCATATATAGGGAATAAAATGATGAATAAAACTGTGACTGGATTTCTACAGGTCATATTTTGCTTCAAATACAAATTTTTGCTTCAGTATCATATTGCTAAAATATTTTCATCATCATTATTAGTATTATTATAAATGATGCTGGTCGAATAGCACGTCAAAGAGGACCACATTTGTTTCATGGACAGTAGCGGTTCATTATCAAGCAACTTTTTTTTCTAAAAAGAAAACAAATCCTCTGAATTTATTTATTTAAGATTGCTGTATATTCTTGTAGGATTTTGATGTTTCTTTATGCTATGATCTTGTAACATTGTTAATTTATTTTATCATTTGATAAGAATTCTTGATAACTTAAAGAAATCGAAATAACTATTGGATATAGATAGAAATATTGGATATAGATTGGATTTTCTACTTCATAGAACCATCAAATGAAATATTGAATATGAAAAGATATGATTGGATTATTACCGGGGAAGTACTATCTCTAAATAATTATAACAATCAGCAGTATAGATGCTTCATTTTCACATAGAAATGGATTCTTTTCATATGTTCGTCTGTCTTGGGGTAATTTAGAAAAGTTAGTTAAAAGAAAGCGCTCTCTTTGAATTAATGTAACGAATTAATTCGGGTTTATAATGTATAAGGTATACAGATTCCGTAATATTTCTCCAGTTGACTCATTGAATGCTATGTGTATAGCATAATGATTAACAAAAACATTAATGTGATTAAATCAGAAAAATTAAAAATGTTCTACTAAATTTAAATTATTTTGAGCATTATATAAACTTTTTTGTATTAAAATATAAAATTAGTGCTCTACTGCGATTAAAATACATCAGCTCATTTAAATAGAATTAAAAACATCTGTAATTATTCTGCATTAAAATAAAAATGGGACTTCCTTTGATTTATTTACGGATTATATAACAATGTGCACCTGCCTATGATACATTTCGAACAACTTCTTAAATAAAAAATCTGATATTTTTTGGAGTTAAAATGTCTTAGTAGTTTAATGGGCGTGTTATCTGTTTTAAGGAGTGGCCGAAGAAGCATGAAATTCAATTTCTTTTATTTCTGAAACAGAGGGATACAAAGAAAGAATACGATTAAATCTTCTGAATAAAGTATTGTAGATTTCGCGAGCAGATGTTATAGGTTCTTAATATTCATTTCTGACGTTTAATTATGTTTCTTATATTCTAATCACAACTTCATGGAGTTTAAACCTTATTAATGTAAAGAAAAATTTTCACAGTGCCTCGTTTGAATCGTAAAATAGAACAATTCTTGTGCTACAACTTAGAACAAAAGAAATATGTGCTGTGGGATTATTATCTGCGGTGATTTTTAGATTGATTTTTGTACACATAATAACTTAATATAATCGATTGAAGCATTTAAAATACAAATGCAAAATGATGTTACATATTTGAATTTGTAAACTGTGCATTGATCCACCAACAGAGCAGCATTACAATATGCAGTTAGACTCATTTTCGTCTTTACAACACGTGATTTTGCATTACGCTCGTGATCTACTGGAAAGACAGACATACTAAAGGAGAATACAATTCTCTTTGAGATCTGTTCTATCCAGTTTTCTTCATCCTAATCCTGTATATTTATTGTCGTAATCAGCGAGGGAATGTCAAAAACAAAGCTGAAAATCAGAAAGTGTTGGAGAAAACAAAACTGGAACACATGCACTTGAGAAAGTAATTTTTTAAATTGAAGTACTGCTTCACTCGTTTCAATCAAGAAAGGCATAGGTTATTGTAGTTTTTTACCCAAATTTTGCAGGTCAGTGCAATTTCTCAGATTTTTGAGGTTGCAAAGGATAAATTAATTCTGTAATGCAACCAATTAAGCATATTGCTGCAATCACTCTACATAACTATCTTAAAACTAAGATTATAGTCCCATGTTCTCAAAATTGTTTGTTTCTGGACTGGGATCAGCTTCGGCTTTAAAAGTTGTTCGCTTCTGAGTTGTGATCAGTCTCTCAACTCTAAAAGTGTTAAAAATTAGTACTATTAATTTAATACTAGAACATTAAAAAGAGGGGCACTTAAAATTTGATTAACAATATTATAGGATCACAAAACTCATTGGAGTATAATTTTACTAGTTTTAACATTTTTAATTTCACAAGATGTCGTTATTTTTAGTGAAAAAATAATAGTAAAAATGTAATTAGCACTTGCTTATAAGAAACCTGGGAAGACATAGCCAGTCTTCTTTTTTTTGTTTTTTTTTATTTGACAGAATTGAACTTTATCTACAATTTTGTACAGCTCAAAGTGATGTTATGCTTATTCATTTGTTATTTTGTTGAGGTTTTTGAATTCCCACTTAAAATACTGGTGACAACATTTTTAATAATAAAAAATACCTATTAATAAAAAAACCTATAATAATAGTAAAAATTATTGTCGCATTGAAACGAAGTAATCGACTCTCCATAACCGAATGACCAGTACATTGATCCCCTGATTATGATCTGTACAACAGTACAACTCATAATCAGGGGATCAAATCCCACAAGCGATATTAAGATTTAAAACTTATGTAAATACTTATTTAATTCCTTACGTTATATTAGGTTGGGAAAAAAGAAATCCATTATTATTTTATAGCCATCTACTGAGAAAATAATGGATTTCTTTTTCTATTATTTTCAAAAATTCAATATGGAAAGAAAATAATGGAAAGAAATCCATTATTTTCTCGGTAGATGACTGTAAAATAATAATGGATTTCTTTTCCCCCAACCTAATACAATATTTGTATTATTCCTGCCCGCTTTCTGACACAGAGGTTGAGCGTCTTCCTCGTGTTTTGGGAGTCCCGGGTTCGAGTCCCGGTTCAGGCATGGTTGTTCTTCTGTGTGCTATCTGTGAGATGTGTGACTGTGCCCCCTGTAAAAAGGGGCTCTGCGAGCAAATGTGGTGAGTGTGTAGCTAAGTCGTACTCTTGGCCCTAGATGGCGCTACTTCAAAAACAAGAGACGCTCCTTTCGGCTTAAATCTGCCGCTGTATCAGCAGGGGGCTTGTCCAAATGGCAAGTGCCATAAGAAACAATAAACATATTATTCTTTTAATTATGTTCTCCTTTATTTCGTGTTCCAGAAGATTATGGACTTTTCTTTAGTTTACCAGATAAGTGCTCTGGATTTTTCTTACTGTCTCCAGAAAAGTACTCTGGAATTTTCCTTACTGCTATAAAAGCCGAAAATATCTCAGTCACGGTGTTCAGAGTTGTGCAGAGCTTGTATCAGTACTTCGCTGATTGAGTTGAGTTAATAAATTGGTTTAGTGTTACTTCCTGCATGTTATTGAGTTCCACTTTAAGGAACCTACGTGACGATATCACATATCCAATAAAAATACTTACAATAAACGTGGGGAAATTTTGAAATCTGAAATTCGTACTTTTCTTTATTTTTTAAAAATAAAACTATCTTCGAAATTTTAGATAGAACATGAAATAAATTGAAATTGGTAACTATTTCAATGCAAACTATACAATGTAACTATACAGAATGACAAGCTAAAAATTTGTAATTACAAATATTGAAAATACTAACAGTTCAAAGTCGGTTCAAATCGCACGCGAAGAAATATTTTCCCTATCTTCCTTGAATTTTTTAAACATATACATCCTGAAAGATTTCGAAGAAACTAGATTTTTTTAATGTTGTGATTGTGTTGTTCTACTTTACAAATATTTTGTCCTTCAAGTGTCAAAAAAAGGAGGAGACAAATTATTGCATCCGTTGAGTTCACAACATAACATTCATCCTGGCGTTTGGGTGTGTAACTCGACTGCAACCGAAGGGACATTTGTTTTCCCATGCAGTGTGATTTATTGTTTTCTACATTCTTGCATTTTAAACTGTGAAGTTGGAAGTGTGATGTAAAAAGATTTGTTATGTTGACATCCCTTTTAAATGGATGAAAAATGGCAGAAACAAAAGATAGAATTGATTGGAAGTTTAGTATTAAGAAGAAAACGTTATAATAAAATTCATATATTGAGAGAAGAGTTTTGTTTTCTTCTAGAGATTGCTCCTGGGATGAAGAAATTTTTTAATTAATAAAAAATTCAAAACTTAATTATTAAAAATTTAAAATAAAGTAGAAAATATAACTTCAGATATATAAAGACTATTATATCAAAGGTAAAAAGAAGGTTTGAAAATATATAAATAAATGAAATAAAACTCGGTAAAGTATTAATCAGGTTACTTACAACCTTAAAGCATAAAGAAACAAATGATATTTACAATAGAGCCTAAGAGGCAAACGCAAAGGTAGAAGGATGCTGCTAGGACTTTTAGACAGTGAATTAAGTAAAAGAAGAGGATATATCAGTTAAAAGTGTATAACATATGTTAATGATTCAGTTGCATAAATAAAAGCACGTGACCCGTGTATAGCTTCAGACATCAAGTCTAGTGAACACTTACATAAAGTATTCCAAAGATTTATTTTGGTACCGGGTTCTATTTGCTATCGTATTTTTTATGTTACGCACGATTTGAAATGTTATTCAAGTGACTATGTTGTATTTCTGTGCATTCCATTCAACCTATGTTACATTCTTGATCTTGTTGCATCATTTTCTTCTACTTAATTCTCTGGTAAAGATATCCTTTCTAGTGTTAGCCCTTTGATTTTTCAATTTGTTCCGGTATGTTTGATTATTTAAAAAATAGCTTCATCTTGTATACCTGTTTTATCATTAAAGTTTGTAATTGACCTTTTGGGACTTGCTCAGTGTTTGAGAGAATATTTTTAAGTATTAATAAAATCTTTAGTGAATAATATAAGAGATATGGTACTTGTCTAATTTACCTGTGCTAGCTGTGTTTCCTGTCATTTTCTAGAAATTCTTGGGATATTTACAATTTCGCTGCTATGCTTATCCTCGTGATTCGGATAGTAATATTATTGACTCTCCGAGTCACCCTCAGGCACATGGATAAACCATAAAACTGAATGACCGAGCCGCCGCAACAGCAACACTAGTGGGAATTATGGTTCAATAGTAAGAGCCATCACCAGCCACGGTGCAGCTCTTCCCGTAGGAAGTATGTTCAGTCATCATTGGGAGGAATCAACCCCCACCTATTAGTGTACCCTCCAGGGTGGCGAGATCCTACCACCATGCCGGAAGCATTTCATCCTCTATTTGAGAGCCCCCCTCCCATTGAGGTTCTGTAATTCGGATAATATAATTATATAGTAGTGAACTAATAAGATAAGTGTTTATGAATCACAGGCAAGTCACTCGGCAGCCAAATGTTAGAAAACAGCAGGACTCATATTGTAAAATAATATATTGCACATTGTAAATTGAAAGATAAACTTACTACATTATCTGTTAATATTTGGTATTCATCGCAAAATTAAATATTTGGACAGTTTCGCTACTATGAGAATATGGTTCCCTTAAAGAATCAGTTCCTGATATCATATTGTCATCATGCCTTTGATAACAATTGGCGGGCTTGCCATTTAATGAATGGTTGTCAGGTTCGATGAAAGATTCACCTCTTTAAGTGCAAAATGTCAAACTATTAACTAGTTGAAATGCTTTCTTACTGATGGCTCAAAAATGGAAAAAAACCAAAATTTATATAGAAAAAGGAATGATCAAACAATTGAAAGAAGATTTGGATAGCAGAAAAAAGGCTTAAAAATAATGAAATAATAATGGCAAGTAAATGAAATTCTTATAGATATTTGTTTTATCATTATTGCCTTCCTCAACCTGAATCTAATCTAAGATTTTCTAACAAATTCCAGTTAGCATTTTCACCTATTTCAAAAATAGATATTTATAGATTCTATCACAAAAATAGATATTTATTTTTATCAGGGTAATGTCATATTATTAAACTTTGAAATAATTGTATTTTGTTTCAAGGTTAATTTAAAAATCGCCAAATATAACAAAATTTTATTGACCCTTGAACGTCATCCTTCATTTCTACGTTTGGTCTTACCAAATGAATCCGTTTACTATCGTATACCATTTGAGTAAAAAGAGAAAACATTAGTGAGAATCAGCAACAAACTATTATCGAAATATGATTATTCTTAGTTCCAAACCAGCAATAATTTAAAAGGAATAACATGGAAATATATATAAATATAGCATGTAACAAGGATGAATGACACTTGGTAAATATTGTAAAATGACATAAATGTGTAAAATATTGTTTTATAGCACCTCCTTATATTATAGCACGTGGTGTCTATCTCCTATCGCAACTCCTATTACTTCTCCGTTGTTACAAAAAACTAAGAAATTTTTGCGTATTTCTGTCAAGGAAAAAGTCAATTGGTCTCAAAGTTTTCTTTAGGATTGTAATCACCATTTCTCTATCTGCAAAGTATTAAATACACATTATGAAAACATGAATTCTATTATTTTTCTAAATGAAGTTTATAAACAACTTTTCTGAAATACATACGATATTAATTTTGAAATATATGGAATGTTAATTTTATATAGGACAAGCAGTTTTTAACGTAAAATGTTCTAAATTTAATTTACTTGTACAAAACAGAGTTTATTAGACCTTTATTCTCATCTAGCCTTAAAAAAATAAGATATTTTAATTATTATCTGTCATAATTTTAGTGCTTAAAATTTTAAGCGACTACAATATATTGCTCTACATCTTTGTTTTATCTTTTATGAAACTCTTTGACAAATGTGACTGTAAAAAACCAATTCTAACGTTTTTCGCAATATTTCTTAAGCTTCAACAACAATTTAATGGCTTGCATTACAAACATTCATTAAAAATTATGAATATTTCCTTGCTTAACAATGGGAATGACCTTGGATTCTTTGCCGATTTTAAGACTGACAAGACATGAGGATTAAATTTTCTGCAGTTTTGACCTCGAAAGACAAAAATAATGTGAATAAAAGAAAATATGTAATTTGGAAAACTAATGATTTCAGATGTTAACGGTAATTTAATCTTGTCTGAAGAATTCCAATTATCTTCACGCCTTATCCTATTCATACTATTTCAAGAGACTCCACAAGTCTTCGAATCTATGCAGAATTTTTTGATTTAGAGGACACAGCTTCATTTAATCATTGATGCTTGTCAGTCTGCATGATGCTTCTTTTAGTTGACTTATTCATTTTAGAGGCGTGCCTTAGTAATCAAATTCTCACTCATTGTAAGTGATATGTAAATAGTAATTGTATATTTACTTGCATAACTATCATTACTTCCTTACGATTTACACTATGTAAAAAAAGATGTCTTGCCTTAAGCTGTTCTTACGTTTTTTTTCAAATAGGGAAAGAAAATCCGCCTATTTTTATGGTTAGATTAATTAAGCTGCTGTATTGAATAATAAATCCACTGCTTATGAGCTTTGACAAAGCATACATTGAATCCATTAGGATAATTTATCTGTATCTCCTAACAAGCATGAAAGCATTTTAATTTGAATGCAAAGAAACAAATAAAGGCTTAACAAGCAACATTATCTACTTCAGTTTTCCCCAAGTTATAATTGAGCAGGAGAAACTAAATTTTTCGCAATGAATAACAAAAATTTCTAATTTTTTTAAACTTCAAATATGAACATCAAGCTGTATTTTTTACCAGATGAGAAAAAATATCAAACATATTCGTTATGGATAGTGAAAAATTCTGTTTTTTTTTTGGCCATGTAAATGTTAGAAAATTGAAGTAAATTGCATGTTGCTTTAAAAAAATGTGGTTCTGAACTAAATTCTATTAAAACGTATGCTGAAAAAATGAAACACATTATGAAAATTGTTTTCCAATTTAACGAGTGTGATTAATTGCTATTATTGGAATTCGTAGAAAAGAGCATTTTGATTTATAAAAACATGAATAGCTTTTTCATAAGAAGACTGACCAAATCGTTTTAATATTATATTTATAGTGATGATATTTGTGAGTTTTAATTTCGGAACACACGAAGGTATTCAAAAATTTACCGATCGGATAAATTAGCTTATCCATTTTGAAGCCTTAATCGAAATGGGGAAACTTTGAGCTGTTGTCAGAAAACGAGAAAAACATTTGATGTTACCCTTACTCCCAATTTCCAAAATCATTTTAGTGATTGGATGTTTGATCCCAGTGAATGCAATGTGCACAATAACTACGGAATTTCAGAGGAATTTGTTTTCAAACTCATGATTATTCATTCCGCAGTCGAAAATGCCTCCTGAACCCTAAGGGTTGGTTGAAAAGGCATCCATGGTTGAAGATGTATTAATGAATGTCTGAAGTGAGAAACTTTTTCCTGGAGGAGTTTTTTTTTCTATGGCCAAGAAATGAATATCCGCAAGACTTTACTATTAAATATTTTAAATGTCATTACTTTTTATTCATTTGCAAAAATAAATAAAAAGTGGAATTGCTCTCTTAGTTGTTCTAGAACATCATGAACACACGTCAACCATCGAGTTTTAAGCTTTTGTACGAAATCGCAATTTTTTCGATGCATTCGTAAAAAGAATTTAATTAGCCAATTGAGAACGGGATAGATTGGTTGTCAGGGTGTTGGATTCGTATTCCTTGGGTTTGAATCCACCAGCCGAAGACTCTCCGTGTATGTGGTTGCAGGTGTAAGTTAAATCTGTCGTAGTCATAAAGTCCTCCACGTAGAGAGTAATACCACTGGGGGTATTGGTTCAGAGGTGATTGTTCTTTGTTCCAGATCTAAATTACGATCTGTGGATAAATGGATGAAATGGCATGAATGAAGTCCTCTCCGTTTAAAGGGTTTGTGACGTACGTGAGCGAGGAGTCAGACTTCTACCTTCAGGTGCTCAGGGGTGCATACCCTCAGAATCTACTGTACCCCTCCTTCTCGGGATATCGGAATATGCCGAAGAAACTTAGTTTCATCCCATTAGTTTAGTTAGGATGTGAGATCATCTTGATAATTCCGACAGAGAAAAATATTTAATATTACTTGTAAAAATTATATTCACATTAATTCGCTTTGGAGATTTTGAAATTCTTTTTATGTAAGAGTTATTCATATTCATGCCAATACTTTACCATTCAAAACTTCTAGATGAACAATTTTATTAGTACTTGTTTTTGAAATCTTAAGGGACTTGCCCCTAGTTTGGCAGTTGGCATTTAGGCAAAATATGTAATTTAATATGCAAATTATCTTGAAAAGAAGAAATCTATTCAGAAAATAGATGATCTTAGTTTTAAAATAAAAATGAATTTGGTCTTTGTATTCATATACAACTTTTAAAGTAAAAGCCAAATATAATAACCTGCACGTTTTTTATCCTTCTTTTTATAATTTTATGATAAAATTTTGAATTGGGTTATATTTTTATAACCTTCCATTAGCGTATCTTTAATAAATTAAGAAAAAATAACCTCCAAATACTTCTTTCTTTAACTGTGTCTGTAATGTATCCGAATAATCGAAGTCCGGAAAATAAAATGATTTAAATTTAGAGTTTCACTTTATTTCCTTGACATGGCTAACGAAGTAACCAGAAAACTTGTTTTTGAAGAAATCTTTTACTGTGAAATAAATGTAGGAAAAAAGTTGATTTACAAAATGAAAGTTACCTCATCTAAATATAATACTCACACTTCATAATTAGTTAACGTTGTCTTTACTGTCGAGAGATACTTTTATTTGCATAAAACGTTAAAAGATTTATGATTTCTTTCCTTGACAAAGCCAAAAAAATAAGTGAGAAAAAATGACTCGATTGAGTCTTTCACCTTGAAATAAATGCAGTGAAAATGATTGATTTACAGAGTGAGAATTACTTCATCAAAACGTAACTTCATTACGTATGCGGAAATGTTGTTTCAAAGCTATGAGTCAGAACTATTTATTTTGATTTTCATCATCGACGATACGCAACTCGAAATTCAATCCTTAACGATGGAGAAACTTTACTCAACGATCAAATTTAATTTATCCAAAGACGTGTTCACTGGATTCGATGAACTTTTATTGGTTGAATAAATGAAGAAAATTGATGAATATAATGAGCAACAGCTAAGAGAATATACTTTTGAAATTTTTTTCTACTTAGATTTCTTTGTACTGATTTTTTTTATTCAATTCAGTCGCTTTTATTGAACTCGCAATAATTAAAAAAATTATATATGGAAATTTTTCAAGTAATTAATTTAATCAAGATGAAATGCTAGAATGTTTAGTATTTTTATGATTATAAAGTTATCCCAAAATTAACGCAAGATTTGAATCTGGCGACATTCGTACAGTAAAGTGTTGGTAACCCTATTAAAAAACCATTTGAAGCTAATAGTTAAAGGAGAGTAAAAATGGAGCATTGCACGATAGAACAACGTGTTAACGCAAGATTTGAATTAAATACAAATCACAGCTATTTTTTTGTTTAAATTGTTATATTTTTATTGTATAGTATAGTTTACAAGATATGCATATATATGGAATAACATATACGGAAAATGGCCTCCACAGCTTTATTGGTCCATACGCACTTTTTTATAGTAATTTTTCATGATCATTTTGTATGAATGTGGTTAAATTTCGTTGATGCAACTTTGAATTTCATTCTTCAAGGCACGCATGCTTGTATTCTAGGTGGCATAGAGCTTTGACTTCATATAACCCCATAAAAGAAATATAATGGTGTTAAATCCCACGATCTAGGGGACCAAATCTCAAATTTTAGAAATGTGGGAGCTAGACTCATTATTTGTGAAGTATTGTTCAACAGTGAAGACTTGTTGTTCTGTCTCGTAACGCTTCATTTTTACTAACACTAAACTATCAGCTCTCAAATGATTTTTTTAATAGGGCTGCCAACGTTTTACTGCACGTATGGTAGCAATTCAAATCTTGCATTAATTCTAAGGTACCCTTAAATTTCCGTTGTATCCTTTACCTTGAAATAAATGAAGAGAAAAGGATGGATTTAATGTGGATGGAGACGTAACTTCTTTACGCACGTGGGCACGTTGGTTCGAAGTTGTGACTCAGAAGCATTTGTTTTAATTTTCATCATCGACGATACGCAACACGAAATTCAATCTTTAACGATGGAGCTATCTTATTTTACGACCGTATTTAATTCGTACAAAGATGTGTTCATCGGTTTCGATTAATTTTCATTGAATGAATGAATGAATAGAGATGAATAGAAGCCGCATAACAATAAATGCGGAGCATCAACTTTAGAAGAAGATTTGTGAAATTGTTTTTCACCTCGACTTCTTTCGACCGTATTTTTTCTTAAGGAATGTTAACAAAATCAACGTCAGAGTTTCATAAGTATTTCATTATGTAATTGAACCAAGTAATTAATTTGATTAAAATGAAATTTTGGAATTTTAACATTTTTTTTTGAGCACAATAGAATTGAGAAAATTTCACGACCATATTTTCATCAGAAATTTTTTCGAAACTAACCTTTTAAAAAGAGGAAAATAGTTAATCAAGAGTTAATTGGCGATAATTGAAAAGGATTTCATTTTAAAATATTAACAAGCAAATAATGTAAATTTTTTAAAGCCAAAATTTGGTGCTCAGTTATTTTTATCTGTATATTTTGAGTATTATGATAAAAGATTGCATTTTAATTTTTGTGATCAAGCAATTTTTTGGTACGATCCGATTTTGAATTAAGACTAACATTTTAAGAAATTCCCTTTTGAATAAAGTGATCAGATGTCATAGACTAGTAGGTACAATCATGACTTTTGAGCCTTTGTTCCTGCTTGAGAGAAAGGTCTTTTTACTTTTAATAAACAGCTTTCTAACCGGGTTGAAAGGCACCAGGAGTACGAAGATGATAAGTAAGCCGGATCCCGTTTTCTTGGTAGGTAAAATAACGTTGTGGAGTGATGTTACAGGTAGATCAAGGATAATTCTTTTGAGATTGTAATTGAAGTAAATATTTCACAGATAGCAGTGGATTTCATGCAAAAAGAAGCCTTTGATTTATGTTTGAAAGCGCAATTTCTTTCTAAATTATATCACCCCTATGTTAGAGAAATGGATCATGCCTTTTAGTTTGATAAATAGTGATAAAGATATTTTGTTATTGATTTAAATGTGTTTATATGACTGATTTTTGTTATACATAGACTCGCTGATCTTTGATTTCATGGTGTTAAGCTATTATGTAGAATACCTTAACTGTAGGTAATTAGAAAGAATTTCCATACTGAGAGATGTTAAATAAAGTGAAGTTAAAAGTGACATCTATTGTTAATTAAAATCTGGTATCTCATAGAATCCGGGGCAATTCAGCTTTCCAAATTTTTCTAATCCTAAATTTTATCATCAGGGCACAGTGACTACTCTTGATTTTAGACAAAATCTTATTTATTATTTAATCAAACGCAGTCATTAAATGTCGAAAACCTTTTCTAGGTAAATCATAAATTTGAAAATATTTATCAATAAATATGTAGTTATGAATATAGCTACTGATAACATTTTTAAACAATTTCATAACATGCTGATGAGACTATAAGTATGATGTGATTTTCCATTCCTAAACGCTAAACTTACAGTGTAAGTTGCTAGCTCACGTTTTACGCATGCAAAAATTCTGTTAATATTGCAGATCGAGTCATGTTACAGAATCTTTCGGTTCTTTCCGAATAATTGCAGTGTTATGTAAAAGAACCATTTGATACATATTTGCGAGAAATACACGAAGCAGTCATTTCTGTCTTATGGGACAATAAATTATAATCAATTTTAAAACTGTCATGCACTTAAGAATTTTAAAAGCGCCTCGTTCGATAAAACATAACTCGTCTTCTTTGCGGTTAGTTAACCCTGAAAAAATTCTATTGTTTCGTACACTTTAATTGAATGGCAGGATTGCAATAAACTCTTGTCGCTTCCATTCATTTGTTATGCATTAGATGAAGAGCAATGCCAGCGTGTTTACCTTTTACTTGGCTCATAGTCAAGAGTTTGAAATTGAATGAGAAGCATTGTTTCTGGCTGTCTAACTACTATCAAGCGTTTGTTTTCCTCAGGAAGTGATTAAGGTATAAAAGAGCTCGTTTAGCCAAGAATCTCGAGAATCTATGCCTTACTCACTCCAACGCTATGTGTTTGAAAATAAAACAGCTATTAAAATGTACTTAACCTCCAAGAAAGTTTCGCTGGATACCATTATTTTCATTCTGAAGTAAACAATTAAACTAGTTTTAAAATTTAAGAAACGCCTAAATCAAACTATAATTTAAATGAAATTATAAATAAATTAAGATAAATTAAAAAATAATATATTAAAATTCTTCCCAAAAATAATTCAAAATAAATTTAGTTTAGAAACAAATCTTTAACTATAAAAGTAATCAGCACCTAAGATTCATTTTTTTTAAATTTTAAATTTGCCAATTAAAAGAAAATGTTAAAATGAGAATAAACATTCTTTTTAAGATTCATTAACTTAAGATTAAATATTTACTCTAAAATTATTGATTAAAGGAAAATGTTGAAATGAAAGTAAACATTCTTTTTATTATTTTTAGATTCACGCAATTAAGAGTCATTATTTATTCTAAATTTACCAATAAAAAGAAAATGAAATAACAAGAATAAACATTACTTTTAAAAGTAATTAATCTAGGATTAATCATTTACTCTCAATTTATTGATTAAAGGAAGATTTTAAAATGAAGTAAACATTTTTTCCTCATTTTTAGATTCCTTCACTTACGAGTCATTCTCGAGTCATCCTTTTTAGATTCATCCACTTACGAGTCATTCTTTTTAGATTCTTTCATTTACAAGTTATCATTTTTAAATTCATTCACTTACGAGTCATCATTTTTAGATTACTTCAATTACAAGTCATCATTTTTAGATTCATTTACTTACGAGTCATAATTTATTCTAAATTTACCAATTAAAATTAAGGTGTTAAAAGGAAAATGCATATTTTTGAAATATTTTCTTATAATCATTAAAAATTATTAATATAAATTGCATTCTATCAGCCTATTCTTGTATAATATATGACTCTAAGCTACACGAGGAATTTTCAGAACTTTTTTAAAATTTAAATTTTGAATAATTAACCTCACTAGAAACTATTGAAACCCTTTTAAAGTAATATGAAGCTACTTTAATTAATTAGAAACGATTGCAAATAATTATTATCTAAATTTTCATGAGTTTGTATTGCTTCATTAACGAGTCATATATATTCTCTTTCACGCAGATTTCGGTTGAGATTATCTAAAGTTTCAATCTCATATCTGTATCTCAAGCCTTTTGAACCGAAAAGAGGCGAGTTTATTGGGTTTCTCGTTGATTTAATCAAAGTATGGCTCATCTTGTTTACACCCAATTCATGAATTATTTATTCTTGGCACTTATCATTCAAGTATTTAATAATAGACTAGGAATGAATTTTAAAATTTGCTTTTTTATAACACTTTCTTTCAAACAATGGTAATCTAAGTCAAAATTGTGAGTTTAGATTTTAGCGAAGATTACGTTGATTTGTTTGATATGAAAGGAAGGTACTAATTTATTCATTGCAAGTAAATAATTCAACACATTTGCCTCTATTACATACTATACGCTTTGCATAATACCTGATAATTTACGCCTTGAATAGTACTATAATTGAAATTAAAATTAGGCTAAAATATTATCGAAGATTTAGAATTTAGTTGAAAAGGATCTAGAGTTCTAACTCGTTCATTGCAAGTAAATTATTCTGATCACTTGCTTCTCGTATATATTACATTTTTTATATATAATTCTTGATATTTTTCACGCCTTGAATAGTACTTTAATTGAAATTAAGATAAAATCAGTTCTTACTCGCAAATAAAATTTCGGAAAGTTCAAAGTTGATGAAGCATTCAGTTTTGAATTTAGAATAAATAGTCTGAAAGATTAAATCTGGCTATTATAATTCAGTTATTAATCTCATCGAGGTTATCATTACACGTGAATTTTTCTTTAAATTATTTCGGGTGAAAAATATGAATGATAGTAAATTTATATGCAGATGACATCATCTCTTAATCATTGAGATTCTGTGGAGGGCAAATTTTGGTTGAATGCACTCCTTTCAGATGGTACTGTAAAGAGTCTAGAATACGGAATCGATGATTAATGGCATTGATTTACCTGATTCACCATTTAGATGTCTTTACTGCAGGAAACATAGTATCATAAAGTTGAGACCGACCGTGGGCGTGTCTATTAGGCACGTGAAGAGCATGCCACATGATTCGTAATTGGTGCTCATGAACTAGTGAATTGAAGCAGATTGAAGCGCGATTGCGGAAACTCTCCCAGTATAATGTCTTTTTAAAAAATGATAGTGAATCTTTATGAAATAATGTCTTATTTAGTTTTATTCAAGAATTTTATTTCAGTCTTTGAAAGATAAGGTGGAAATCGCGACCTTTGCCTTTAGAATATTATATAAATTATCATCTGTTCTGGAGAAGTTTCTTATTAATTAAAAAAAATAAAGTATTCATTCTTTTTTATTTGATATGACAAAGATTTTTTTTGCTTCGGCATTTTTTCTAATGATTTGAATAAAATCTAATATAGTTAATAACTTTCCATCTTTAAATATAATGTACAGATTCGAAAATATGATTATGAGACAATTTGGAAGGAATACGGAATTACTGAAAGATAAAATATGAAGTATTTGAAAGCATTTCAGAATATTCCCAATAAGTATAATATTTAAATAATACTTTTCTAGATATAAAATGTAATTTTTTATAGTGAAATATACCGAATGTTTTTGTTTCCTATTCAAATTCCTAATCCTCTTTGATCATATCACAAACATTTATTCTAGAATAGAATTAATAGAATTTTAATGTTTTCCTCTTTACGGTTTATAACATGAAATAATTTAAATTTATAAAACATAATTCTTTAAAACATGGTTTTTCTGTGCTCTTGTCAGTTTTATAGAGATTTTAAATATTTTATGAGACTTCTTTATATCATCATTAGGTGGAACAGAAATAAAATGACTTTCTAAATAATCTTCTCTTCTTTGTTCTCAAAAAATTATACTTTATCTATAAATAAAATAATGTAGCATGAAAATATAAGTTTGTATTAAAAATTAGAATATTAATATTATAAAACTTCTTTTTATACAATTTTTTATTTTGGTTGATACTTATCTGTTAGATGCCTTCCAGTGAATCCGTAACTCTGAATTTCTTCATTAACATTTCCAATTCTTCATTAACAATTATGAATTTCTTCATTAACATTTCCAAAATTATAGATCTGGATTTATTAAGAAGAATTGATATCACCGCGGTATTAAATCCAATGTCTTTAATACCGCGGAATTCTTAAAGATAAAATTCAGGAATTCTTAAAGATAAAATTCTTTAATCTTTAAGAATTCCTGAAGAGTTTTCAACTTGAAATTTTCGAAAAATCTAAGAATATTAAAGACAGTAAATGCTGCATCATAATGTTTTGAGATCCATATCTTTCCTTCCTCCTTTCTTACCTTTCTCTTCTACTAAGTTCAAAATCTATGTACTTCAAAATCTTATTTTTGTGTCATTAAGTTTCCACCCATTTAGCTATTACTTTTAATTGAAAAGAGCATTCCGCTTTGTGGCCTTCAAACAATTCCAGCGCAATTTCATTATCAATATAAAACAAAGAGTGCTGAATAAATTTAGAGAATCAGAAATCCTTCAAAACAAAATTTCATTTAAATACAGCTCTATGCTATTTGCTACGCAGTTTCTTCTTTGGAAAAAACAAACCGCTTCTCGTATGATTTTAGGAGTGCGAGATTTTATGGTTCACTAACTGTCACTTCAAAAAGCTTCTCCAAGCTATTATTGCCGTTTGATATGACTTTCAATTTACTGATATTTACCAAGGACAAGATTTACAACATCTAAACTTACTGTTAAAACAAACGCCCGTTCAATTTAATTTTTTTCCTTATTGGGTGGATTGTATATTAATGAGTAAGCGAAAAAAACCGCCTTTTTATGTTCTGCTCAGTGTGTAATTTTTTCACTTCTTAAGCGTGAGATCAAAAATGAAAAAAAGAAATGCAAAGTTTCCGCATTGTGTCTCGAAAAGCTAAAGAATTGATGACTTTTCTTTTGCACGCCTTATTCTTTGGAAATAAATCAAAGTGATTTATAGACCGGAGCAGTAAAGAAGAATTGGTAGCTTTTGGAAAGTGTGAAGGTCAAAATCCACATGACAACTGCCGAGGGTTAATATTATATTAAATCATTAAAATGACTAATTAAATTTCTACTAAATAATCCATCTTTGATGCATATAATTTATTGATCTCATTAAGCATATCATCTAATAATTAAATTTATGAATATTGCTAATCCTAATGAAGATATTCACGAAATGTCACAAACTTTATACACACATTTATTACTTTTATTCCTATAGGATTTTTTCCCACATGTGTTGAGAATAAGCCGAAAGTTATGCTTTGTTTAATTCTCCTGTAAAAGAAAAAATATTTTTTATAAATAAATATGTATTAATAAACGAATAACTCAGAATACAACGTAATTCATCTATATATATGCTATAAACTAATATTTTAGGAATTAGAAGTTGGTATTTCTGGATATTTTCTACAGAATTTTGACTATAGCGCTCATTATTTATGATATCTGTAAAGGTTGCATTAATATAGACAGAGTAGTTTTATAAATTGATAATGGTATATCTTTGTTGTTACATCCAAAGGCCGAATGGCAAAAGCCACTCACAACAAATCATTTCTTGTGAAATCAGCAATAATGAAACATTCATAAAGATTATATTACTAATAGAAGCCCTTAAGAATATATAAATGAAAAAATTGCATTAAATTATATGTACACCTTTGATAATGAGAAAAAAAATCGCTAAAATATATGTTTTCCTGATTTTTTTTATTTTTTTTATTTTTAAGGCATTACAACCTATACAATAGAATTTTATAAGATGTTATTTGAAAAAATAATTAAAAAGTCATTCTTAAATTATACTAAATTTTCAAGAACTCAAAATTTTCGTCGTCATAATGATTTGCGTTATGTATAATTATCTTTAAAACTCTTTTACAGATCCAAATTCCGCTTCGAAAAGTATCGGATAGTGACATCAATGCAAATTCTATACACACAGGCTTTAATACTTTCTTCATACGCAAAAATATTGGCTTTATACGGAAATCTGTATCTTTTCACAACGAATTTAAAATTATTCGCTGATTTAGTGATATCTGATGTACCCGATAGTAATCTAGCAAATTCAGAAATCTGAAAGCTTATGTTTCTCTTAGAAAGCCATAATGATAATCCGTACAGTAAATAAAACTGATTTTTCCACAAAGTTTGGGTTTTAAAATCTGTACTGAATTAGTTATAAGCTTACAACAAAGTTCTTCTTTAATGTTTTATAGCTCAAGATTTTATTTCTGTGATATTTAACTTTTGAGTAATTGAGATTAATTTTATGGACAGTCCAGATTATATTTCGTGACTTATTAGTTTTTTTTATAATACTGTTTTATTATCTGTAAAATTAGATAAATTTTACAACACGAGCCTCTCTAGAAACTTTTAGTTTGGCGAACATAAAAGTTCTTTTAAAGGATCATTCAGTTTTTAAAGAATGATAAACCCTTTTGTGAGATATATAGGTTTCAAAAGGAAAAAAAATGTCAATAGTTCAATTATTTTAATAAAATAAAAGCCTTTTAAAAATGTTTTTCTTCATTAGATTCTATAAAATAATGAATAGATGTGTAAAAATAAAGTGATTAAGTTGTGGATAAAACTGCATTTTTTATGTCATAATCATCGAAATTTGTAGTTAATATATTCAATAAATGTTTGGGATAATAAATCATAAATGGAGAAAAAAACGGTACTTCAATTAATAATAATTCAAAATTTCTTCTCTTTTTTTCAAATTTGTTATTATTAAAATAATATTTGAAAACATAGTGTATTGAAGATTTATAATAAGTGCTTAGAATAACTTATCAGTGGCAATTCTGTTCTTTCAAAAAACAAAGCAGAGTCACCATTGAAATTGATACATTATATTTTACTTTATCCTGTCAGAAAGATAAATATGAGATCGAGAACATGGTCTTAGTATTTTTTATTAAACTTTTGGTTAAGTATCTTGATTCCGTGAAGAACGTGCATATAGATATTAATAATGAGTTACCTCTTTATTAAGGTGAACGTGATTGATTGGTTATTAACAATAACCGATAATTACAAATATTAACTGAACTTTTAAATCGGTTATTAATAATAATAACCGATTAATTACTTTGACCGTACGATAAATATTTAAATCAGTTTTTATTAGAAACGTCTAATAAAGATCTTACTTTATTTAATTACTGATTCTCTAGGAAGACAAAGATCTTCAATATCAAGCAAATTTCAATAACTAGTTTTTTTATTGCTTAAATATCTTTGCATAAGAGTCAAGTCATCTTCTATATATCAAATTTTGAATGCTTTTAACGTACCATTTGAATTTCTCATCTGCTATTTACAGCAGATATTACTGAAATTTTCCGATATAATATGTTTATTTATCGATTTTTTTTGTTAAAATTAAATCAAATCTGAGGTAAATCCATGGTTTCAATAGTTGATGGCTTCAAAAATATTCACCTTTTGACACTCTCTAACTTCTTTTATGTGTTTTATGTGATCATCCTGAATATAGTTTGGTAAATATTTGAAATCCTCATCAGTTGATGATGCATTAGATATATTAGGTATTTTGATGTATAAGTAGCCTTATTATGCTTAAAAACAAGTTATTTCCGAATAATTCTGTGTGTCTCTGTTAGTCAAGACAATATAATGATTTTATTTTTCAAAAACTGATATATCCATTTTTCGTTTTTGTTTTTACGAATTGCCTACTTTTGAAAACTGAAAACTATATTCCATAGATGAAGTATTGTTTTATAATTTATTCTTTTCATTTTTTATATTTGTGTCATTTTATAATTAAAAACATATGATTGGGAATATTTAAGCTCAGAGAAGATAATGTATCTAATATCTCTGGTGTACATTTGCGTACATTTTTTTTTCTGCTTCGGCCATTGAGATTTGCTGCTTAGGTTGGTAATGCATTTTAAATGATTCAGTGATTTCAAGAATTTTAAAATTAAAATTAAAATGATTGATTGAAATTGAAATTGAATAATTGATTGATTTTCAAGGACAAAATTAAATTATAAATTGATCATTCATTCTGTGTTTTTTGGTCTTTTTTTTATCCATTTGAAGTTTTCATTAGTTTGATATTGAAATGATTGATTGATTTTCAGACAAATGTAAATTATAAGTTGATCATTCATTCTGTGTTTTTTTTTCTTATCCCTTTGAAGTTTTGATTAATTTGAAATTACTTCAAAATTTTGGTTTAAAAACATGAAGATGTTATTGTTTAAAGAAATAGTTGAAAGTCCTTGATTCTAAAAAATCTAGAATATTCAAAGAAACTATATATCTTTTTTCAGTAAAAGTTTTTAAGAAGAAAAATAATTTGGTGTAAAAGAGCATAATAATACGTGTGTTTAAAGCTTACAACTATTTTATTAATGAAACTTTTGTTTTTGATTAAATCTAATAAGTTTTGGATATATATAATTCTTTAAAATATTTTAAAAATAAAATTCTTGGATCTCATTGAATCTAATAATTTCTTAGACGTTTCTATTCATTTATCTATTCAAAGTCATAGTTTTTATAATAAAAGAAAATAAGAATTTTTAAAGGCTTAATAATAAAGTAGAATTTTGAGATTCAAATCTCCGAGCTATAATCAGAATTTACAAATTAACTGTTAAATTTAAATATATATTCTTTTATAGTTAGCTTAATTGTGAAGAAAAGATTTTTCAATCTCCTGCAAACACCTTCTTAAAAAAATTCGTAAGACTTCCCAATTCTTTCTCATGGTTCTTTAGTTTCCTCTTAAATTCAAGCAGACAATGTCAGCATCTTTTCTCAATAACATTCGTAATATTCGTAATAACATTCGTTCTCAATAACATTAGTAAAAACAATAATATTCGTAACCACCTGAATATAATAATTCAGGTGGTTCTAGAAGCAATGATTAGAAGTGTTTTGTATTTTATAGCGAACTAAATACGTATATATTGAAATGAAGGATATAATTAAATTTTTCAAGGTTTATTTAGAGTATAAATGCAATTTATTTTAACTTCTAGAATGGGAAGCGAAAAGAACTTCTTGACCTCAATTTTCCATTTCTTAAACTTAGTGGATATAATTCAGAAAATTATTTTCAAGGCATTATTTTAGAATAAAAATACAACGTTTTTAACTCTAAAAAAAGCGTTTTTACTTCTAAAAAACATGCTAAAAATTAGAAATTATTTACGGTATTTCTAGATTTTGTATCTAAAATGATAACTTTTAGAATATCCTAGCATTGTTCAAACAGCAGATTTTGAAATAATATATAATTTTAGGGGTTGAATGGTTGGACAATTTCATAAAGATAAATATGTTACATTTTCTTCCATGAAAGAATTAATTTCAGTCAAATTCCTCTTAAAATAAGTTTTTTGAATTGTAAAAGCAAATTTACTTAATTTTAGAGCTAATTATTTTTGAATTTTGAAAAAAAAATCATAACATATCGTCATTGCTTCATTAAAAAAATGCAGTTTATTTTAAAAAAAGATTTTTAAAAATGTGGCTAAATGGTAAATAAGTAGCTATTTGATTGGTGTCCATATCGTTTAATTGCGGGAATTGTATTATCACTGAATGTTTCTGCACTTCAAAACTTAATAAAACCCTTATATCATGCTATTTATTTCTCCATTTTGAAAGTTTTAAATGTTGCAATATTTATAACTTCATAATCTCATTAAGAATATAAAATAAAATTTAAAAGTTAATTAAGAATTTTTTTAAAAACCAATCTTACAATGATTGAACTTGAAAATCAAACTTATATTATCTCAACTGTGTATGAAGTTTTCTGTGTACTAATAAATGCGAATCAATAATCTATCTTTCTGTCACATTTATTACCAATGCCAATGCTAACATTTTTCTTTTTGTGGATATTACATCGAATGGGACTAAATAAATTGATTTGTTATTGGGTTATGCGCTTAACATCGCCATTGTTTTGACAATACCTTGTCAAGAACAACTGCCAAAGAACAATGAAGCAATTTTCCCGCCAAATCCCTTTGAAACCGAACGAACCCTTTGTTAAGAATCAGGCCTGCTTGTTCAAATGATACAGGACTCTTTTGCAGTTTCATCCATCAGGATGTTGGTGAAAAGCGTGATCAGCAGCATTGTCCCTTCCTCGTACGAAATTGCAATTAATATCGCCCGCAGACCTGTCTAAGAGCGCTATCATTTCCAATTCTTCTGACAGCGTAACATTTATCTCGTACATTAAGTAAACGAAAATGATAGATATTTAATAGCGAAGACTTGAATGATGATTTGTTTGCTCTGCACGGAGCTTTCTTGCGCAGGGAAAAGAGAATCATTTGTTACAATGAGACCACTCGTCTGGTACCTCCCACTGAAAGGGCCCCACGAATATTAAGCACACCAGTCTCCATTGAGAGGGATGGTTAGTAGACATTTTCCACTGAATTCAAGGTTTTCTTTCCTTAAAAAAAGACACCTCAAATTTAGAAAACTATAAAGATCCTATTATGAATTGAAAAGGATATATCCATAATTCTTTTCTGCAGATATAGGATTCACCATTTTGTCACTTTCCATCACATTACATATAAACTGCTTTTAGTATTAATATTCATATGAAATGTAATTTTTGATCTTATTTTTTACTGTTCCCCTTATAAGATGGTTATTCATACCTTCAAAAGTGTCGATATGAAGGAAAATATTTAAAAACATACGGAAAAATAGATAAAAGTTTCCACAGTTAACTTTTTAAAAAATCAGATCCTTAAGATGAAAAAAAATTAGGAAGGGGAGGGCAATAAAGTTAATCAATTTTCAAGTAACATGCGTCTAGAGCATCTCCACGACCATTTTCAAAAAGAAAAATGATATAACACAGCAGGGAACGAAAGGCAGTATAAAGTTGTACCGGTAGCTATTAAACGTAAATTTTCGGAATTAATCCCCTAGTTTTATGTGTTATAAGTATTTTATTTATTTTGAAGTAATAGTTTCATCTAAATTTTAAACTACTTAATGCAGACAGAGAAAAAATGAAAATTGAGATTTAGAAAGAAAAAATTATGATTCATCCTAATGGACTTATAGACTTTCATTATAATGGACTAAAATTCATCATAATGGTCGTTGTGCTTCATTATAATTCGTTATAATGGACTACACATAATACATGATTATAATGGACTCCAACTCAGTATAACTGATTATAATGGACTAAAATTCAGTAAAACTCATTATAATTGACTCAAATATAGTATAACTGATTATAATGGACTCAAATTCAGTATAACTCCTTAAATTGGACTAAAATGCAGTACAATTGATTATAATGGATTCAAATTCAGTATAACTGATTATAAAGGACTCAAATTCCTTATAATAATCATAGTGATTCATTTTAACTCCTCATAATGGATTTAAATTCATTATAGCTCATTATAATGGGCTATGATTCATCATAGGACTGCATTAGTTTTAGAGTAGAAATGGTAGTTGATTTCTTAATTTTGTTTAGTTTCAAAACAGTTATACATTTTTCTGAAAAATGGGATCATAAAAGATCTTATTAAAAAAGTAAATCAACTATATTTTAAGCATTAATAGGGTTAACTTCCAAAGAGAAGAATATTTTTTGTGCGTCTCTAAAATAACGTTCATGGAATTTCACATAACGGATAAGAATAAAAGCTTTTTTTTACTAATAGTGCAATTATTTCGCCGAAATTTCTAACCTCAATAAGCTCTAGAAATCAAATGAATGATTTTCATTTCAAAATAAATATTTCTTAACATGGGATCCCGTTATTGTTAAGATTCATTTCTTGCAATCTGGAAAACATTGAAATAACTCATTTCGATGCAATAGGCGGAATTATTTGAGACACTAATACGAAAAAAGTGCAGCAAGTACTCTAAATCAATTAAGAAAGTTTTTGTGGGTGAAACCAGAACATTTCCTCATTCGCCTAGATTAATGAGAAAAATAAATTATCATTTAAAATGGTTAGCTGTAGTTATTCAAATTCAAAGAGCAACCACTGCATTCCAGTTTCATAATTGCTAACAAATCGGCAGCCGGACTTCAACATATGATTGTTGCAATTGTGGAACAAATATATTTAAATAAAATCTTAGATCATATATTTAAATTAATATGCGGAAGTTGTTCAAATATTTTTTCTCTTGTAATTTTAGAGATGAGGACGAAATTACTTTTAAATGTCTTTTTCTTCCTTTTTTCTTATGCATATTTTGATTAACTCTAGTTTATTAAATTTAGATGAACTTGGATTTACAAAAAGATGTTGTTCCAAAGGATAAGTAATGAAGTCAAATTGGTCATAAATCAAATTCACATTTTCAGCTCAATTTTTATTAAAATAAGTTGAAAAATTGTACGTCAATATGCTCAGATTGATTTAAAAAATCAATCTTGTATAAGTAATTAATGAGCGTAACATGAAAATACATAATATGAGCATTATATATATATAATAAACAAAATTAATGCCTAAAATTACGTTTTATTTGGAAATCTTAAATTTATTTCTAGAGATCATAAGTGTAAATGTTTATTAAGTTAAAGAAGAGGTGTATTTGGAATTCTAAATTATTTTATTTTTCTATTATATAAAATATATTTAATAATTTTATTAATTTGAAAACTGTTTGAGATGATACTATGCTCAAAAGACTATGAAAATATTTCTGGAAAAAAGCCGTTGTTTCGTTACGAATGAAAAAATATCTACGAGAAGTACATTCATACAGATTTTCGAACTTATTTTGGCCTTGTAAAAGTTAACACCATGACATGCTGTGAAATAAATCTAAACACTCAAGAAGCCAGAACCAAAATGAAAGATAAACTTTAGATAAATTCAATCCATCTGCCGGATATTGTGTAAGTGATGTCAAAACTCTGTCTAAAGCTTCTGGTTAAATTGAATTTTTTTTTCCAAGAAATGCTGCTTTGTATCTGAGAGCTTTTGTAATTTCTCTTTGTTATTTTTAGCTTTATCTCTTCATAAAATTAGATCAGTTGAAATACAAAAAAAATGATATAATATCCGATGTGCAAAATTGTAAGTAGTGTCATCTAAAGAAAAGTCGCATTAGATTTTTTTTTTGAACTTGATGAATTTTTAAAGGAGATGATGTGAGGTTTCCACCTTTTTTCTTAGATATTTTAGATTTTAGTAATTTGTGGTAATGTAATTTTAAAAATTAGAGGTATTTGATCTTTTATAATCATATACGTTTATTAATTCGGTTTGTTTTATGTTTATTAAGTTACATTTTGTTATCATTTATTCACTTGCATCTTGATGAGGCTCACTTTTGAAATTTTATGCTCAGGTACATTCTTAAAAAATATTTTTTTTTAATATTTTCAAACAGAAGAAATTCGAACTTGATTATTATTTAATTGATTAGTTTAATTATGTTTTGTAACTATACCGATGACATCAATAATGGTCATGCAAAAAGTAATAAAATAAGTAAAAAAACCCGAAATAATAATTAGATTTTTTAAAATAAGGAGAAAAAAATAGGGGGAAGAGCAAAAAATTTGGCTATTTCTTTTTTAACTTTTCCATCAAATTGATTCATATACATAGTCCCTACTAGTATAGCATTATTCGTTGAAAAATAAAAGATAGGAACAATAATTCCTCTGAGCTTCTATAAATTTTAAAAATTGTCTATTTTGTCTTTTTTTAATTATGAGCTATTTACTAAAAAGTAAAAAAAAAATAATAATAATTGAATGGTAACTGAAATTCCAAACTTTTTCTCAATCTCTAGTTGAAAATCGATGCTGTATCGGCTAATGAAGGGTGTCAAGTCTTTTTAAACAGGCAGTAAAATTGTGGAGGTGAATTAATTTTGACAATACTTTTGTTTAACATGAACTTTTTCACCTTAATTTTTATATTTAAATCTAATCCATAGCTTTTTAATATATACCTATTAATTATTTATGAAATTTAGCACAATTGGACATTTAATTCGATTTTGGTGATAAATGGCTCTTTATTAACACTGAGGCGTCTAGTCATTTGAAGTTCGAAAAGATTTGGATGTATTTTTCCAAGGCTAGTTCTTACCAAAGAGATTCACAAATAAGTATTCTCCTTCACTATAAATATCTGAACAAATATCTTTACTGTAAGTGCATGATCAAAGTATATAAATCTTCAGATTTGAGAGATTTTTTTAAAGCATACACGAGACTAATTTGCATAATAACCCATTTATATTGTTGTGCCATCTTCAAAATTACAAACGATAAACAATTCTTTTACTTATTTCAAACAATTTCACCCGTTGTAAATCTCTCTAACATATCTTTTATGCCATGCGGATTATAATAGCAGGAGATTCAGAAAGAAAATTATTTGGGGGCTCACCGCAATTTGCGCTTATGTAAAATGGAGGTCGTACATTAAACGTGAAGTAGTAAGTTCGTATTCTAGTTTTAGTGCAGTTATTTAGCTGGGGAAATTATTCTCACAACGCCATAGAAATTAAATATTTCGGTATATTAAATAACGGTGGCAATTTTGGTGGTAATCCCTCAAAGAGACTTGTTATTTTAAAAGAAAACAAACTGTTAAATTCGATCATTCTATTTCATTCTTTTCTCGTTACTGAATAAATCAACGAATTAGTGGACATATATACATATCTTATCAACATTAATAACAACTGTAAAGAAATTATGACGTTAAATTTGCAGTAAAATTTAAATTTAATTCCACCTTTTAATTTTAGTCAATATTCATTTTGAAATAATTTAATTTATTCATTTTTTGACGATTGGTTCTATTAATTTATGTATATTATAACTGTAGTATGATTTTATTCCTTTGAAATAAATTTCATAATGTTACATTCATTTTAGAAAAGCAGTTTCTTAGAATAACGAAATGAGTACATTTTAGAACATTTTTATAAATACTGTACTTACAGAATTTCTTTTACATTAATTAAATTTATCAATGCTCATTTATATTATCCTATTATATTATCTGTCTCAAAAATATTTTA
The DNA here is from genome assembly GCA_026289955.1 of Argiope argentata. Classification (NCBI taxonomy): domain Eukaryota; kingdom Metazoa; phylum Arthropoda; class Arachnida; order Araneae; family Araneidae; genus Argiope; species Argiope argentata. The sequence goes on from JAOUZG010050832.1 coordinate 311,477, forward strand.
AATATTTCTGAATATAATTAAATGATTTAAGTAGGCGTATTTTACTACAGTGAAAAATAATCTATTGGATTATTTTTATGAGCGAGTTTATTATCATTGTTATCATTATTTCTTGATTATCAAGACTATTTCGTAAATACACTAGTTTTGCTCTACTTAATCCAGCTCTTAACACATTAACATCTGATATTTTTTTAAATCTGATAACTATCTCTTTTGGCGCCATTATTAATGCAAATCAGTGTTGTTTATTTTAAAATGGAAATTTCAAAGGAAAATTTAAATATAAACAATTTGGCTACAAAATATATCCTTTTCTCTTTATCGGATGTTTTTTCAACGATAACAAAAAAATCCTTTAATATTTTTTCCAAACTACAGTGATTTTTTGGTTACAATAGTTTTTTTCCCTTAGTGTTTCTTCAGATGTATTCCTTGGTGAACAAATGTAACAATTCCTATGCATAGGATGCACATTTTCACATCCTATAAGAAAAAATTTCTCAGTTTTTAATTATTTTTTTTGACTCCTGCATCTTTTCTGAATAAAATTTTTTTAATTAATTTGATTTTAATTAAGAAGTAAATTAGAAGTCCCATGAAATCGTTTCCGAAATTTTTGGATCCACCAAATGCATTTTAATTAAGAAGTAAATTAGATGTGTATTATAAATTAGAAGTGCCATGAAATCGTTTTCAAAATATCTTTTTTTCCACTTCAAACTTTGTACAACAATGAAAATTAAAAATACAAAAGTAAGGTTGTAAATTATATGACGTTTTAACTAGAATTTAAGAACTTTATTACAGCTGAAGTTATAATTTTGATAAAATTCACTACAGTTTCATTAGATTAATTGCGGCGGAAGGTTGATCATGAAATTGATAAAATAAAAACTGTATCATGAATGATGCTTAGAATAGGGTAAATACTAACGGCATTTTTCTGTGCAATGCAAATATGTTACTTCTTTGCATATTATAAACATAAAATATTTAATGTAAATGCCATATTAGGGTTAAAAATATTCCTTATAACTGTGAGTCAAAAGCATAATAAAAAATACTGAAACTTATGAGAACGATGAAAAAAAGAAAAAGGTGTTAAGAAATTTAGATAAACTGTTCATTGGCTTCAAAGTCTTTTTACTCTAAGATTTTCAATCTTTTTCATTATAGATTCACAGCAATTTTAAAAAGCCTCCAAACACATTAAAAATAATTATTTAGAATATAAAAGATACCGGCTCTAATCAAATTCCAAGGGTCAATTTTGCGTCATTGGCGACAAACAAATACCTCTAAATTAAAACAATTTGAAGTAATGAATTTTTTTTGAGTAAATAAATGTAATGCTGAAAAATTGCGAAATCTAAATTTTTATACAGTTCCCCTCAATCATATTAGTCATATTTGGTAAAAAATATCTTGACGCAATAGGATATACAAACAACTAAAAGTCCATTGTTGTATGACAAATACTGAGTAATAGCCGTTTTAAGTAAACGGGGTTAATACATAAATATATTACAGAGAATAATTATCAGTCTTTGGTAAAATGAAATGTTTGGACGAAATGAAATATGTCAGCACAATTCTTTTATTGCTTTAATAATTCAAAAGAAAGGCAACAAATGCATATTAAGCTTGTACCTCCTCTCTCTCAAAAAAATAACAGATTGTATTGTAAACAACATGATGAAAAGAACTGAATCATTCCATTACAATAGTAAAATATTATTTTAAATACATACTGTTCAAAAAAATTAAAGAATAGTGTAAGTCTTGTATTAAATAACGGTATAAACAATCTTTTTTCTAATAAAATGGAAGAAATGGAAGAGTCACAATTGCACATTTTTTAATTCAAACTACGCAGTATGCTAATTTTGAGTTGATGCCGAAGACGATGCTTTATCAGCAGCGAATTTGATTTGACTTTGAACTTAATGTAAGACAAAGCGGAAAAGAAGGATTGACATAAAGTAAGCGCGTTTTTCGATGAGTGCGATGTCTCAATGAAGTCATTTAACCGAATCAAAAGCTTCGCGAGTTGTCGGATGGTTAGAACGGGGCCAAACAGAAGCCGAAGTATCAGAAGCCATAGGAGTTTCACAAAATGTGATTTTCAGTACCTGAAACCGTTTTTTGAAGACTGGAAATGCAGATCGAAGATCAGGGAAAGGCCATATACATGCAACAACGGCCAATGAAGGCCATTATTTAACATTAATGGCTCGGAGACACCAAAATATTAATGCCACTCTTCCTCAACAACACCTTCGTTAGGCTACTGGCTCTACAGTTTCGAGACTAACCTTCCAAAACTGCTTTCACGCTGTAGATCTGTACGCTTGCCGATCAGTGGGGTGTGTCACGTTAACAGCAAGACACCATCGCGCCCACAGGGAGTGGTTAACAGAGAAAGTGAATTAAAGGAGAAGTGAATGGCGAAATATTCTTTTCTCTGTCAAGTCCCGTTTTTCTGTTCATCTAGATAATTGGCGTATTTACATCTGGAGGGAACATGACACTAGAAAAAAATCCTGCGTTCATGCACGAAAATGTAATATCTGGCGGTGAGGGAGTGATGGTCTATGCTGGCATCTCCATTGATGGGCTCAACGATCTTCTTATCATTCGAAATGTGTCTCTGACAGGTAACCAATATAACGATGAGATCCTGAGACCTATTGTAGTCCCCTAAGCTACAGCAATTGGATATGACTTCATGTTAATGGACAACAACTGCAGGCCACATCATGCGAACTTGGTGAAGGATTTCTTTTAAAGGAAGGAATCATACGAATGTAATTGCAAGCTTATTCTCAACCAATTGTGCTGACCCAATTGAGCCTTTTTGGGACATTCTAGGCAGATGAATTTCTGGACGTCTACCACCCCCCACAAACTCTCCAAGAACTGGAAAGAACTCTTCCGGAGGAGTGGGACAGAGTACCCTAAGCCTTATTAATAGCCTCATTGACTCGATACCACAAAAGTGTTCAACGTTCCTGGGCGGAAAACCATACCCTCTTCTAAAAATGATTTTATTTTAAGAAAACACCTGTTTTTATTTGTTTTTCTCATACGAGCAAATCATGGTTTTTTCCTTTTATACTCAAGGGCTCCATAAACCAGATTTTTCTTCCAAACAAATATCATTTTTATCTCATATAGTCTGCTACGTTTGTCCACAATTTTCCAGGTGCAAGATCAACCCACAATCTCAATATCCTTTAATTGTTTTGAGAGTGTATTCTAAGGAAATAATTTACAAATATGGAATATGAACATATTATTAAGATCAATTTGTCGTAATAACTAACTTTTCCACTTTTTTAGAGTTGACGAAATTATGTTATATAAAATGTTAAGTAAAATGAGTAAAACCTAAAATAAACCTCTTCTGGGAAAACAATTAAATATTTTTTTTTCGAAATAATACTTCCTCGTGTCAGGTAATAAAAAATACTCTGAACTTAATAGCACATAAATGCATTATTTCCACCTGTATTAAAAGGAGACATTAAACAAAATTTTGTTAAAATATGATTGTTTTTAAAAATATTTTTAAAACTTATTTCATTATAATTACTATTCGATTCATTTCATAAAAATTTCAAAGTTAAACTGTCAATCTTTGTTAAGTTATTTAAATTTTTATTTTTGATAGCAATTGAAATACACAATCCCACATGAAATAATAATTTTATGTGGGATATTAAGTATTTTTTTTACCATTGTCATGTCTTAAATAATTTCATGGTGGGGGGAGGGAGAACTCTTTAAATAGAAACTTTTTTTAAAAAAAAGCATATCTAGGAATGTGAACTATGTACTGTTAGTTAAAAAAGGAAGCAATTTGAAACATTGAAATGGAAATTTGGAGCATTTTTATATTCCGGTAAAATGACTGGAGATGAAACTATCCAGGTTAATCAGAAACATCTCTCTGATAAATTTGGGAGGAAACATTTTCTTTTCTCCCTTTAGTCAAATTAGAAAGACAGGCTTCAATTAATAATAAGAAACAAGAATAATAGTTCACTTTTTGGCTACGTAATTATTAGTTTCTAATTAGCATGAGTCAAAATTTTATTTTCTTAGTAGTATTTTGAATATAATTTTTTTTATCTAAGAATGTCGATTGCTACTAATTAATACATTGCTGACTTCACAATTTTTATTCTTTTTGAAGTGGCATGTTTTGCATTTCAACTGCCATCAAGGACTGGCTTAACCGCAAATCCCGTAGGCGTTGGAGATAATTCTTATAATGTGATTTATAATTAGCTTCGAGTATATTTTCACATGATCGCAGAATGTGCTAATGAGCTTTTTCACATAAGTTAATCTTGTATGGACAGCTAATAAATTATAGTCTGTACAAAAGATTAACAATCTGTATCGTCAGAAATTCGGATTAAGTATCTATTTAGAAGGAAAATAATTTTATAAAACACTGAGGAAATAATTTTTCTTTAAAATAAGCAACAATTACTTTATATTCCTGAAATATAATCTCTCTTGTAAATAATTTCTAAAACACAAACAGTTTGTATTTTGATTTGTATTGTAAAAGGTAACAAAACAAATTCTGAATTAAATTTTTTTTCGGTATTTTAATTCTATAAGAATTCGTTTATTGATTATGAATTTTTTTGTATTGAGCATATTCAACTCAAATGTTTCTATTTAAATGGGGTTAGTGATATTTCATCATATTTAGACTTTTAACCGTAATATTAGGGAAGTTCGTTGGACATCTAATAGTTTCCTTTATTGAATTTCCCTTAAAACTGACAAGCAACTTTTATAGATGAAGTAAATACGTAAATGTGTAAATCTAAAATCAGAATATGCCGATGAATTTGACAATTAAATTTACGAATTCTGGAGATGAGTTTTGATTTACTGCTGATATAACATATGCCATCTTATTTATGTGTCGACATTTACATCAAACTTTTATTCTGGCATGAGTTTTATTACTACTTTATTTCTGTTATTCATTTTAAGATGCTTTATCTTTCTTTTATCGTTATGTTTCTTGAATGAATGTTTGTACAAATACAATAATCCGTTATTCAGAAAAGTTTAAGAGATATGTATATATTTATCAATTATGTGATAAAAACTTTTTGAAAAACATTTAAAAAATACTTATGATATAATTTTTATTTGTTTCCTCAATTTACATAATTAAAATAATGGACATATTTTTTCATAGTTATCTTGATGTGTTCATTAACACTCGCAATCAGCAAAGAATTCATGAATTTAGAATTATGTTGTTCAAAATTTCTGAAGGTAAACGAGTAGCTATCTTGAATTCTTCAACCTTAAAAAAATATTAAGTGTTAGTTTCATCTTGTTTACAAAATATTCAATTCGAAGGAAACTAAAATGTTTCTATTTCAAAGTGAATCAATTAATTCATGACTTCTGTATTTAACCTTTGCATTCTATGTTCGGACGGTTTTAGCTCTTATCCGAATGTTAATGTTAAAGTACAGAAACTTTCGACAAGAATAACAAAAAAACTAGCCGTCCGGATTATGCAAAATGACTTCGCTTCGGGGTTTCTCACCGACAAGTTGACTGTTATAGGGCCTCGACTTCGAGTTTAAATTTTTTTTTCTCTGAAGGCTGACGTGCACGTGCGGCTTGTATAAATTCAATCAATCTTAGTAAAAATTGTTATACAATTGATTAGACGGAGATTTAGAGATTAAAATAATATTTCATATATAATCCCGTCAATTGACTAAGCTGTGATGTTCATCTTTAATAATGTTTTGTTATATTTCCAAATGAGATATTAAGCCGATAACTCAAATAAGAAATTTGAAATTCTATCTTTCGTTTCTCTCTAGACGGATTATCATTATTAAAAATAAAATTATGTTTTGTTAAACAGAAAAAAACTATATTTTGTATACCGCGTAAACAAGAATTTTATCTCAAAATACTAATCTGACAAATGATTATTAATTAATTTGTAAGTTCATTTTTAAAAGTTTTTTTTTCTGAAAATTCAAAAGATAATTGATATAAAGTGGGGTGAAATAAAGTTACTATAAAGACAGGGATTTTTAAATTATTTCATTAAATTTCCTTTTTGATATTGTTTTCTTTTCATTATGACATATTGTCATATTTTTTAAAAAAATTTAATCCATTCATTTGATGCCTGTCAAATTTAGAGTATTTAGGGTTTTTAATTTAGGGTATTTAGAAGGCTTAATATCTCCGTTTAAGTGTGTTGCTGGGGCATGTTAAAGTTTTCTTGATTGAATTGATTTACACTCATATTTTAATTGCAAACTATATTTAAAAATAATATTTATATTTGTAAATATTTATCATTAAGACTATAAACAAAATGTCGTAAATCATTTTTCCTCAAGTTCAAATAATAATTATTAATTAAATATCACCAAAATGAGGAAGGTTTTAACTTTTTATAAAAAGTAAAGGTTATAAAAGTGAAAAACATATTGTGCCTTGTATTATAATTGTTCTAAAATTTTCAATAAAAATTTTAAATGGAGTAATAAAATTTGAAATTCTTTACTATTAAATGCAAAAGATCATGCATATGAGATCTTCCTTTAAGTTTTATCGTTATCATTCATGAAGCTTTTCTAACATTTTTCAGCTAATATAAACAAAAGTACCATAACCGGGCAATATGATGTATTACTCTTTGGCCATTCTGTACATCATTTTAATTTTCCACATTTACGCTTTTCACTATGTTAGAATATTTTTTACCGATTTTTTAAATCACCTTTGATCTCTCTAATTTCTCGAGGAGGAGTAAAAATCATGACTTACTCTATACGAACAATAATTTTGTTTAGATTAACTTCATTCATCACACTGTCTATCTTAATAAGCGAGTAGATAATGACTCATTACTCTAAATAACTTTTGGCAACGAGACTCAATACAACAAAACAATACTTCATTAATTGATTTCTCACGTTCGATGTTCTTGATTCATGTCTATTCAATGTCGGAAGACCGGCAAAAAAATCATGAAAATTCTGTCTTCTACCATTAATATTCGTTTCATCAAACATCCACTCATATCACGAAGGATTAAAGATTTCATTCCTGAGGGCTGCCTCACGACTGGATCTCTCAATTATCTCGATCAAAGGTCAAATGGGGCATTATTCTGAAAGCAATTTAGTTTTGGAACACAATTAAAGTGGTTGATAAAGTTATTAAAAATTAGCCATAGTCCCTACTGCTTGAGGTAGAAAACGCCCATGGAATTACAAGCTTTAATCTGCAAGCTGAAGAATATCTAACTTATAAACCAAGCTATTATTAACTGAAAATATGTGACTAATGAATTTAGATGGAAAGAGTTTCCAGTTCAAATGAATATCACATGAAAGAATTTATGAATTTATTTTATCTTGTGTCACTGCTTTCATTTGGAAAGAATTTAAGATAAACAGAATGTATTAAGGCTGAAAAATAAGTTGATTGGTTTTCTTTATAAGGGTTTAAACACGCCTGGTATTTTCTTTCAGTGAATCCTTTCCTCTAAGGCAACCGATAATTCTATACAACTTATCGAATGATGTTGTTATAATATTGCGTATGCATTTTTAGGCATATTCATCCTGTATTTGTGCGTAAACAGTTATTAAGTACAGCTCGTCATTATAGCTAGAAAAAGTAGTCACTTTGCTTAAGTTGGTGTGCGATGATTGACGGTTGAAGAATCTTAGGCTTTATGTGGCTGCTAAAGAAAAATAAATAAAATTTTAAAACATCTGTATTTTTTCTAATGTTCCACGAATAATCATGAATTTATTATTTTGAAATATTAATCAATTAATTTCTTTTGGAGTTGAGGCGAAAATGTGAAATTCACGTTGATTATATAAGAAATTGGATATGATGTGAATTTCACATTGACTATATAAGAAATTGAATTTGATGTGAATTTCACGTTGACTGTATTAGAAATTGAATATGATGTGAATTTCACGTTGATTATATTAGAAATTGAATATGATGTGAATTTCATGTTGATTATATAAGAAATTGAATATTATGTGAATTTCACGTTGACTATAGAAGAAATTGAATATGATGTGAATTTCACGTTGACTGTAGAAGAAATTGAATATGATATGAATTTCACGTTGACTATAGAAAAAATTGAATATGATATGAATTTCACGTTGATTATATTAGAAATTGAATATGAAGTGAATTTCATGTTGACTATATAAGAAATTGAATATTATGTGAATTTCACGTTGAGTATAAGAAATTGAATATGATAGGAATTTCATATATATAGCATACAAATAATATTATTTTACATTTTTTATGAATATGCTGTGCTTTAAAAATACAGATAATTTGCTTTCTTGCTTTATATTTCTTTCAATTATAAACTGAGCAACGGAATATATAAGTGTCAAATTTGTTCGTAAACGGATATCTATAATTCATAAGCTGTATATATGAGTTCATTGTTGTAGAAAAGTAATTTTGAGTTCGAGGCTTTATATTGTTTCACCTTATTACTCATTTACCACAATTCACCATTGAAACCACTAGGTTATATGATGAAAGTGAAATGAGCCATTTGATCAAACAGGATGTTATTACTAATGCTCAAGATTTGTTTCTCAGCTGTACGGGAGGAAAATGTTTGAATAGCTTTAAAATGGTGAAATTTCAACAGGAAGTTAAGTAGGTCAAATATCATATTTAATTTAAATATAGAATTTAATATTTCCTTTCTAAAAATCGGATGAGAGAATTTTTTTCATTATTCTATTCATATATAATTTGGTGAGAAAATAATGTTTTTTTTTTTAAATTTTAAACGAAAGAATATATTAAACATCAATATAAATATGCAAATGTATGGATCATTACAAATTATATTATCTAAGAAAATAACACAGGAGCGTAAACAGATAGAAACAACTAAAAATAAAGATCAATTTTAAAGCAAGATAGTGAAATTAAAAAAATGGCTGAGTGAATACTTACAGTAAACTATGCAAATAGAGTTTAAATTATATAAAAATAATTTTTTGCGAATTTTGGAGTAACCATTAGATTCGCTCCTTAAATTAGAATAGTGTTGCAGCTTAAATTGATAAAATAAATTCTTCACACATTTTTTAATTATTTAATTATTTAAGTCGTGTTAGTTATTTTGAATTAAATTCATCTTACAGAATGATTTCATATCGAAGTAACTGTCAATAAAGAATTTGTTAAATAATAGCATTAATAAAAATGACTTCTATAAACCAAGTGAAAGACAAATGGAAGTTTCTTTATTTCTAACTTTCTTATATGTTTTTATGATTGTTGCTGAGCAGTAAGCAACTTAAATGTTGCTACTTTATAATATAATTGTCTTTAATTATAGCTTTTAATGGATAGAACAAAGTTAAATCTAAAATTTTGAATTTCTGTTCTAGGCTACTGGGTTTCACAGAAGTTGAAGAATATTGTCCGTCAAAATCTACATTTATTTTGAAGAACCTGAGCTAAAATCTGTTTACCCCGAAGCAAAGAAAAATGGCTTCAGATTACTTTAAGTAAGGAAATTGTGTCTAGATATGAATTATATATATATGTCACAAAGGCTGTTTCAAAGCTTATAATTCAGTAGAAATAAGATTGCTTCAGTCTATGGCAAGCAGAAAAATTTGATCTAGTTATAAATTTTACATATTCCTTATATAATACTTCGGTAAATGTCATGCCATGAATTATCATATCCTGCAAATAAAATAATTTAATTTATAAAAGTCAAGAAAACAAGTGATAAAATCAATTTTATGATACAATAGGATTGTATTAAATTGTTTCATTAAATTGAAATTTCAATGATTGTCGTACCAAGTGTTTTTATTCATTTCAAATAAAATAAAGATAAAAATGAAAACTGCTATGCATATTCCAATGTATCATGTCAAAGCATAATTTCTTGATCGGCCAAGCACCATGGACACGTCCAAGTTAAATTATATTTTTTATTCATTTTAATTATTTCATTGAATTAGTAACTTAAGTATTGCAAACGATCAAAACATTTTTGTCTCGCATTTATTGTTTAGAAAATTTCACATTTCCTATTTATTTCATATCATATAATCACGTGTTCAAAATTACACTTTTCTAGGTTTTATTTGCTATAGTAATTAACTTATTTTTTTATCAGAGCTTTTGTAAATGCAAAGGCAACACGCTGTTAAAAGCTGATTTTTTGAGATGTTAGTGCAGATAATGAAATTTTTATTTTTCGCTTTGGATTTTTGTTGACGCTAAAAACCTCATACCCAAAACAACACAATGTTCTGACATGATAATAATCGAAACTGCATAAGCTAAGAGAACTGGTGAGGAAGATAATTCTGAAGTGTAATTGAAATATTTTAAAAGTAGTATTATTTATTACACATTTTGATGAATTTTCTCGTGAAGTATTTTCGTACCTTTTAAACCAAATATTGAAACTTGAAGAAATTAGAGAGGAAAGAATTATGTAGCACAGCTAGAATATTTTGGAAATCAATTTTCCTGAAAGCCTTGGAATTTATTTTCTTAAAGATTTTATAACTCCATAAATAATAATTAAAACAGCAAGGCTTTTCATTCATGTTTAACTCTGTTTGCTTTCTTTTCGTCAAATGCAATTAAATAAACATCTGATACGTCGTCGAACATTTCAGATTCATTAAATAAACGGAACATTTATCAAAAGACCATGAAACTAAAAGAATCAAGATTTTCCTGAAATTTCTATAAGAATTCAGGGCAATTTCATTCCTGTCACATGAAAAAAAAGCATTAATCATTAGATGATAGAAAAAATATACTAATTAAAACAATTTTTTTGAATAAGAAAAGTTATGCTATATAGTTAAGGTTTCAACGCCTGAGAATACTGTTGCACGATTTGATCTGAAAGATTTTACAGACTTATATAGAATTTAAATAAATATAAATTATAATATATCAAATTTAATATCTATAAACATCTGATAGAAAAAAAACTTAATTTTTTTCTGATTGTTCATCAATATGTTGTAGCCTTATATTATATGTTTAATTCCTTTTTTTATAAATATCGCGTCGTTACTATCATAAGTTTTTAGCTGTATTTCTTAGAGTAATTATAGCTTTTAAAAGATATTCTATTATTATTTTGATATCCTAAAGTTTCTTTTTTATTTTGTTATTTTCAAAATTGAATTAAATTTGTTTCCAATTCTTCTAGTGTTTAAATTGAGGATTTAATAAATCCTACAGAATTTCTTGAAAGTTGGCATCTTTTATTCCTTAGGATTTTTGAAAGGTTACAGCTAAAAATTAAAAGTTTATGTAGTATTCGGTTTATTACAAACATGTAATATTATTTCGTATTTGTAATAAATAATATCATAGTTCATCATAGGTTTCTAAGAATGTTTGAAATCGCAATTACCTTTGAAAGAATATTTATTCTTAAATATATACGTCGAAAATTTTATACCTTTATTTTTATAGAATTGAAATGAAATTTTAATCAGATGAAAGATGATATTTCTTGCTTATATCTGGAAATTTAAATAATTTTGAATCATTTCTGATAAATTCTTGAACTTCGAAGTTTTCATTCCTCGATTTTTACGAAATGTCTTTGTTTAAAAATTAATTGTTATGAAGTAAACTATTTTGTTAACAATTAACAAATCATTTATAATGTCTATTAATAATTACAGATTTTCAATATAAAAGGTTTCCAATAATATTTATTACCATGTTTGCTTTCGAAAAATAATTTATTCTTAAATAAATACTTTAGGGATTATATTTACATTATTTTTTCAAAAAATAATGATCTGAAATTTTATTTAGATAAAAGATTAACTTTCTTGCTCATATATGGAAATTTAAATATTCTTTGAAGCACTTCTGATAAATATTTTAATCCCGACGTAATTATTGTTTATAATCACCGATCACAAATTTTTATCAACATTGGTTTCTAATAATATTTATTACCTTGGTTGCTTTAGAAAGATAATTTATCCTTAAAGAAAATTATATATCTATTATTTTTTTATTTAAGCGATTTGAGATTATATTTGGAGATTAAAGTATGTTTAAAGCATTGCTATACATTTTTAAGTTCTGCAATTTTTTCATTAATTAAAAACTAAGCAGCATTTGGTTTCATAAAACATAGCTTATTATTATTTTGTAGAAGTATACAGCATAGCTTAAACTCATTATTTTTTTATTTCTTAAAAGATTTAATAAAAAAATTCGCAAAAAATATCAGGTTTTACTAAAATAAGCAAATGAGGTAGCACCGATTAGTATAAACACTTCTTCTTGGTTACTAATTTCCATTTATAAATTATATGAATATGAATTAAGTTGTTGATGAAAAAGATACATTTAAATGTCCTAATTTAGAATTCGAGACGTCTAAATGGATACTATTTCCATTCATAATAATTTTTCACGAAGTAATTAAGACTGTCCTAATTTTTTTAGTACTTACATGATCAATAGTTGTTCGAAATTAGGGTCAAGAATAATTTACATTTTTCATTAAACTACTGCTTTAAACAGCTTTACTAATACGATACTTTAATAATTATTTATTTTTTAATTAAAGAAAGAATTATTCATCTTGTAACGTTGCTTCTATTTTAATTTTTTTCCCGTTGAAAATCTTTCTAATGCTATGAGCTTTTCTTCTAGAAGTTGTTGTTATTGTTTTCTTGTTCCGCTTTACAACTGAAATAGAGGTGCAGTAGCTTTTGATGGTATGGGCCCCTGAGTACCCGAAGGCAGAAGTCTGACATCTAGCTCACATATGACACAAACCCTTTTTACGGGACGGACTTCATTCATTCATCCGCAGATCGCAATTTCGATTTGGAACAGAGAACTATCACCCCCAACCCAGTACCCCTAGTGGTATTTCTTTCAACATGGCGGACATTATGGCAACGATAGATTTAACGTGCACCAGCCACCACACACATGGAGAGTTTTCGGCTGGGGGTTCAAACTCGCTGCCCAGGGGATGCAAATCCAACGTTCTACCAACTAGGTTATCCAGGGCCTTTTCTAGCTATTATAATTAAAATTTATTATTTTTGCAATAAAATAGGTACTAGCAGATGAATTCGTCAGAATTATATATCAATAAGGATTTTAATATGGAACGTTGATTTGGATATTTTTAGTTTGAATCTTAAAAAAATCATAGCATAATCAAGTTGAAAAAATATTTTGCAAACTGACATTAAAGTGCAGGAGCGATAAACGCTATAAAGAAGTCTTGCATTTTAACCAAATTTTTATCATCAATTTTGTAAAGATATCAGCTATCAAACTTAACAATTAAATTAAAGCATAGATAAAGCTGATTCTCTCAATTCCTGAATTGTAAACAAGAATAAAAATGGGAATTATTACGGTATTTATTTTGAATATCAAATAAATACCCTGTTGACTAATTAATAATTATTATTTTTCATGATACATGGTGATTTAATATGAAATAAAATGAGAATGCAGTAATATATATATATATATTAAGCTAGGAAAAAAATCCATTATTATTTTACAGCCATCTACTGCGAAAAAATGGATTTCTTTTTCCATTATTTAAAAAAATTCCCTATGAAAAGAAAATAATGGAAAGAAATCCATTATTTTCTCGGTAGATTGTTGTAAAATAATAATGGATTTCTTTTTTATCAGCCTAATATACCAAATTCAAACTAGATTAGGTTTTTCACTATTTATAATTATAATTCAGAGATTACAATTAATTGTTTTAATAGCAATAATTATAAGCACATGATATAATTGGATCAAAAATTAAAACTAGGTAATTGGTTGTGTTAATTGAAAAATGTTTTACCTCAAGTACAAGATTAGAATGTAAAATTAACTATACATTTAAATAAAAGACAGAAAAATTGTAATGGTAATTTTTTTAACTTATACAAAATAAATAAAGATAGTTTGAATAGTAAATTTGAAATCTGCAAACATTTTTTAAACCACAGAAACAAAAATAAGGGGGGGGGGCATACTTTGATTGTGGCTTTTTTTCTGTCTATGCCAGTGCCCCACGTTCTTGTTCTTGAAGCTTTTGAGATAGCATTCTAAAAGTTTACCAGGTGGATCTTATCACCATTGAGAATGGTGATTTACAAAGCTGATAGGAAAAGCCTTTTTCCAACGCTTATTAACTGCAGTTTGGGAACCTCAGCCTATAATAATCGAACAGAAGATTAACGACAGAAGTTGCTCAACAAAGATGAGTGATATTTTTTCGATGAAGGGAATAGATGTGACCCCAGACATATTACACAAACATTAATAGATAAAGATGTATCTCACTTTAGTCTTAAAAACTTGGAGATTTAATGTCTGCTGTTTTGTTTCATAGATTTCGTAACAAAGAAAAGATAATTTTGTATAACTATTTTAAGGTTACGAAAACTTGCTTGATTTCAAAAGTAACTTTTTCTTTCCTGTTGAAAATTAACTATTATCTGCTATACAAAAGTGGCTTGGATTAAGTTTTATTTGTTAGATGTATAAATATTTTTTCTCTCGATCTGTGTTTATTATCATACTGATATTCATATGTACAAAATAGAGTAATTTTGTTGGAGATGTTTTCTTGTATATATATTCTTTCTCATGTAATGTTAGCTATAAAATGGTATAAAATAATTGTCTTTTAGCCTATCATTAAGTTTTATTTTTTGAAAAAAATAATCTAAAACATAGGTTTGATGAGCATTTAATTCCAGTATTATAGTTTAAGATAATTTTATAAAAATCTCTATCTATTCTTGCATCTAATTTTTCAATTATTTGACGAATTTCTAAAACAGGGTTATTTTTTAAAAATTGCATAATATTGGATAGCGTATTGCAATTGCGTCAGAAGCTAGAGACGAAGGAAAGAAATTCCCGTAAAAAACATTTTACTTCTCGAAATAATAGAAATATTTATCGTTCTAAGTAGCTAACAGCATATGATTCGCAACTATATTTTGAACGAGATTTATAAAATATTGTAAAAAAAATTCTGAAGCTTCGGATTCATTTGTCTCCTATTGTTACCTTTTCAGTGGTAACAGTAGTTCAAATGTAGATTTTTATAAATATTTATCGTTCTAAATAGCTAACAGCATATAATTCACTACAATCTTCAAAGTAAGATTTATAAAATGTTGCGAAACGATTCGGAAACTTATATTTCATTTGTCCATTTATTGTTACCTTTTCAATAGTAGCAGTAGTTCAAATGTAGGTTTTTAAAAATATTTATCATCCTGAGAGAGCGAGATCAGAATAGGTTTCTTTAACCTCTCAACCTTTAAACCTTAAATATCTTTTGTATCTGGAATTGTAGGAAAGAAAGTGTCGTAATCAGTGCAGTTCTCAGGTAAAGCCGAAAAAGGTGAACATGCATTCAAAATAAATGATTCCGGTATCAGAAATAAAAACCACATTAAAAAATAAAAATCATATTTCTGCTTCCCGATGAATGATCTAAATGCCCATTTATAAAGATTATTCTTTCATAAAAACTTTTTTAAAAAATATTATTCAGTTTAGTTTAATTAAGTTATATTAACGTTTTAAAGCAAAAATGGGTATATTTCTCGAAAAATATTATTCAGAGACAAGAAGAGATAGATAGAAGTTAATATCATGCAGAGACAAACATAGAATTTAATATTATTCAGAAACAAAGATAGAAGTTAATATTATTCAGAGACAAAGATAGAATTTAATATTATTCAGAGACAAAGATACTTTCAGAGACAAAGCAGCCCATAGATTCGATGGGCCTTTAGGAGAACAGAACTGAGCTTAACTCGCCATTTTTTTGCTCATCGAAAAAATTATAAAGTATTAATGGAGCAATTAATATTATTCAGTTAATATTATTCAGAGACAAAGACCGAAATTAATATTATTCAGAGACAAGATCCCTTTTTCTCAATGAAAAAGGTCCTAGTTTAAACTCGCCTATAAAAATAATGAGAATAAAAATATTTTGATTGTAAAGAATATAATGTTTATACTTGTCACTTCACACTGATTGCATATTATTTAAACTTAATTTTTGCGTAAAATATTTTGCTTTTACCATTTCCAAGAAAAGTTTTGCTGTAGTAAAAAGCAGTCTTTAGATTTGATGGGCCTTTAGTAGAACGTAATTTTTTTCGGAAAAGAGAATTGAGCTTAACTCGCCATTTTTTTGTTCACCGAAAAATTTATAAAGCATTAATAGAACAATTACGATCCTTTGATATTTTGAATTCATTTATTCTCGAAAGGTATTATAGATATTTTTTCAAAATTCATAAATATTCGAAAGTATATGTACGTATTTATTTTTCTTTGCTTATTTGTTGTCTAATTAAACATTGTTATCTGCTCTTACTTTTTTTTCTCTCACAGTTTAAGAGTAGATTACTCCCTCCTCGATGTTTAACGATAATTTTTGGGGTTTAAAAATGTACTGAAGACTGGAATAAATTTGGCTGATTCATAAGGAATTTTATCGATTTGATTTCTTTTTTTTTTGGGGGGGGGAGAGTTGTGAGAATTTGTGTAAATAACAAAATTTGTTTGTAAATTTGTAGGAAAGGGAAAAGGCAATTGCCAAAACGTTTGTTTAAATTTAGCTGCCATATGTGATCGTAACTGCTTTGTAATTCAAATGAAGTAAACAAATACTTAAATAAATAAATAGTACTATGTTAAGATCATTAATAAACTGTCAAAGTGGAATAAATATAAGTATTTTATGAGTTTAATTTTTGAATTATAAATTTATCAATACAAAATTCAAAATATTATATAATATTATACAAAACCACGCTTTGGTAGTGTTTGTTTCATGTAACAATTGAATTATATGAATGTGTCTTTTCTTGGTTGAAAATTACATCAAAATATCAAAATACAGCTTCAAAATACTAGACAGGAGCCGTGGGAACCTGTTGGTGAGGTGTCGGCTCGTGAGCAGTAGGATTTCAAGTTCGAGACCCGATTCCACCGAGGAACCGTCGTGTAAGAGGGTCTGTTGCACGTTAAATCCATCATCCACGTCCTCTCACTGGTGTGGTGTGAAGAGGAGGATGCCAGCTCAGGTGTCGTTCTCGTCATCTGACCAAGGTTCAAAATTACGAGGTCCGTCCCAAAATAGCTCTATTGTTACTATACAAAGGGACGCTAATATTGTTGTTGTTGTTACTAATGACACTTGCCATAGACAAGCCCCCCGCTGATACAGCAGTAGATTTAAGCCGAAAGGAGCGTCTCTTGTTTTTGAAGTAGTGCCATCTAGGGCCAAGAGTACGACTACACACTCACCACGTTTGCTTGCACAGCCCCTTTTTACAGGGGGGCACAGTCACACATCTCACAGATAGCACACAGAAGAACAGCCATGCCCAAACCAGGATTCGAACCCGGGGAACACGAGGAAGACGCGCTACCTCTGTGCCAGAAAGATGGTGGGACGCTTATATAACTAAACTTAACTAAAACCGTAAAATATTAGATTTTAATAATGAAATATTCCTAACAATATCAATGAATTGAATTTTCATTCATTTGCACAGTAAGGATATATTTCTCTTAGAGGATGCGTTGTTTTTTCGCCCAATTTTAAAATTCGATATTTTAAAAAATGAGTAGACTACTATTTTGTCTTTTCGGCATTTTAAAGACTAAATCCCGAAGAAATTGCTTCTCCCTTCCTCATCTGCTTCTACGCAATTGCTCTTATTTTCATTCATTTGGTCTATCTATAAAACATAATATACTTCAGCCACCGATTTTCTCAATGAATTGGAGCAACAATTCATTGAGCAATTGAACAATTCATTCAACAATTCATCATTCAACTATCATTTCAAGGTAATTCATATGCATACTCAGACATGGTAATTTCTATTATTTTTAATTAAGGGAAGCGAGGTAATTAACATTAGTATAATCTTTATGACATGTAACCGACAAAAAAAATAAACTATTTCGTACTGATCTTTTTTTAAATGTACAAAATTACAACCTTGGACACATTGATGTGAAAAGTCCTCTGAATAGGCTGTAATGAGTAAATGAAGAAATGAGGACGCTTGAGAAATTAAGCCATTCCACTTAGTTAACACAGTCATTACGCTATAATGAGAGGCTCCACAAACTGCTTTATCAACGCAAGAAACAGACCGCTTGGACAAAGCATACTTTGTATCAAATGCCGCCCATTTTGGATAGGGTGTTAGATAGCTGTGTGTCATTTTTTAATTAATTTTGCTGATGAAAGATTAAATGCGATTTTATCTCCCAAATTATTAATTAAGTGTATCATCTAATGATTGGTTTTCCATTTTTACCCGTGAACAAAAGCTAATAGTTCCTGAAGAAGTCTTTACACATGTCTTCTCTACAATTATTTTCTCTATAAATAGAATTATGTATTAATTTTTTTCAGTTATAATATCTTAATTATATAAAGCTATTTGATGAAAAGTTATCATATCAAGGAAAATTCGGGATGTTTGTTAAGTTCTACAAGATGTGCCTATCTAGACGAGCTGTTATCCTGCTAACAATACCCCGGCTATGAATATTGCAGATTAACAGACGAAAGTCTTAGTAGAAAATCTCATTCTCTTTAAAGACCACATAAGAATTAAAAAAAATTAATGTAGTAAATCTAAATATATAGTAACATTAAAAGTTTAGTTTCGTTGTTGTAGGATTTTCTCTACTCGTAATGTTCACTAGCATTCAAATAAAAATTAATTATTAATTTCGGTTTGAAACAAATTGTGATCTATTAATAGAAAAAAAAATGCACTGAAAAATACAAACTAAAAAATATTGCAGAAATAGCTTTCAATTATTCTATATAGTGAGAATATAACAAATCAACATAATATAAAAGGATAACTAGTGCAGACCTCTTCTCATTAATCTTTGCAACAATTCAGCATAAAAAATTGAAATAAAATGTGAAGTTTTACGTTCCTTTAACGAATTTTTGGGTGCATAGCTTTATTCGTATACATAAAATGAAATGGCTGAGTTGTTAGACATGCAGAACAAGGAATTTCGCATCGACTTGGCTATTTTAATACCCCGTTTAGCGTTATAGACGGTTCTGGACATCTATATATATATATATTAATTTTGTTACATAAGTAATCCTCTTATCGGGGAGTGAACATTGTAAATAAGCACGCACAAAATTGTCGAATTATTGGTAAAAACATAAAAAAGTTGACTGTATAGCTGCCTCAGATAACACCTAGATGATGCTTATAACCCAATTCAAAGCCTTAAATTATCTAAAAATCTTGGCAAAATTTTCTGTTGCACTTTTTCTGAAAGACCTCTTTTCTAGTTGCCTAATTATACCATTAAATCCAATACATGCATATGATTACGTTAAGCAAACAATGCGTATAAAGCAAATCTGAAGATTTTTATTTTGAAAACTAACATTTTACTTTAATTTATAAAATACGAGTTATTTACTATGTTTATATATGAACAGATTAAGCTTTATAAATTTACAGTTGTTTATCTCTAAGTTTGCTAATTAATTGTGGAATATTTTATATGTTTTTATTATATAACTACCATAACACTGGTAATCTCGATTTAATTTTATACCTCTGAAAATTAGCCTACATTTATTAGACAATTCCCTAAATCTGGAGGAATTTATCTTAGATTTCACCAAAAAAAATTTTTAGATTAAAATTGGGGGAAATGAATTCTTATCAATTTGAATTCAAATATAGAGCAACAAAATATCAAATTGCATTAATTTGATTATCACTCGTGTTGATTAATTTTAAAATGTCACTTGATGAAATTAAAATAAACTGTTGAACTGCTAAAAAAATAAATTTTGAAATTTCAATTTTTTTATCTTTGTTTATTTAAATATCCATTTCGAAGCTTTGTTTATAAAAGCCTCCATTTCAAGTTAATTATCTTCACATGTACTTCATCAAGTTGAGTAAATTACGTGGGAGTCTCAGATCTGATAAAATTTTTTTCTGAAAAAAAAAAAGATGCTTTTTTTATAAATTGTAGAAAATGCTCTATCCAATGTTTGGATATGAATGTGACAAATTTTTATCCACCAAAAATATATGAAGGCACTGCTTTACTTCTTGGCTTCAAAAAAAGAACCTATTAAGCTTAAATTTGTCACATTTCATAGTCATTAAGTAGGACTGGAGTTTAATTTTATCTTAAGTGAGATTAAACATATCCCTTGTGTGCATACAATACGGCAACTAACATGTAAGCAAAAGAGAGCTTTTAAAAGGAAGTCTTACTGTGTTTCAACTCTTGTTAGAAATCAGCATAAAACTTGGGATGAAAGTGACAAAAAATTCCTTTTATTACCACCGCTTAATCTATTCGTGAATTTTTTGATGGCTTTCACAAATGGCCCACTTGAAACTTTCTGCCATGGAAAAGTCATTGTCTCACGGAATAGGATTATTTATTACCACACTTTGAAACCCATTATCCCCCTACAACAAGCATCGGACTTGACACCGACAAAAGATCCTAAAAAAAACGTACGTATGTTATATCCATAAAAAAAACCCTTCCTTTTGACTCCCCAGACTTAGGGTTTGTACAAAAATTACAGCTCATTTTCTGTCTCTATTTGTAAGGCGATCTTCTCGCCCTGTAATACATTATTACCATATTCTCAGAAATGTAATACATTATTACCATATTCTCAGAAATGTAATACATTATTACATTTTAAAGCAATATTGAAGGACATTTTTCAAGGTGTCGTTGAGATTTTTTAGTTTCTTAAAGAAATCTAAAATGCGAAGAATTTTTATCATCAATAGCTTTCTACTTCGAATTTGTTAGAAATGGAAGTATTTGACTTAAGAAACACTGCTTAAACTTGAGTCTTTGTGAAAGGAATTGCAATTTTTAAAAGAAATTACAGAGAAGAATAATATTAAGTAACTATTAATCAAAGAAGGCTCTAAGTAGCGGGCAGTTATAATTCTTGAATTCTTATTTGACATCACAAAAGACATTGAAAAGTCAACAAATAACAACGAAATAATTATTTTTAATGAAATGGCAATTTAAATCACGATGAAAACACATTATTTTTTTTATCAAAATTAAATTCAGAGCTTCAAATTTTTAAAGGGTTATCCACTGGCTTTTAGAAAAATTTTATCCTTCTAAAAATCAGATACCTGTAATCAGGATGATGAGCACATGTCATCATCCTGATTACGGGTGTGCTGAAATGATCTAGTTTCGACATTGAGATCAAAAAGTTTCAAGTTCAAAACGAGAATTCATCAAAAATCCATCGAATTCGTAGGCTAAGTATACTTGAAATCTAATGTTGAAATCCCAACCATGGAACAAGTAAATTCATAGTGAATTTGTCGATCACTTACTAATAGTTCAGAATTGAAAGATCCGTTAGAAATTACCCTCATTTTACTTCAAAATGGGTAATTAGTGTAGTTAACTAATACTATTAAACTGAACTACCTTGGTCACAGAATATTTTCAGTTTTTAAACGCTTCTTCAGGTTTGATATTCTAATATTTAATTTTGCAATCGATAGTTCTGAAATATTGTACAGTTATTTGTTCTTGATGATAACTAAATATTTTATCTTAAGATCTGTAAATTGCAAATTAGTATATTCATTTAATTAAAAAAAATTCGGCTGCATCCTAGCACAGGGATAGCGCGTCTTCCTCGGGTCCGAGTCCCGGTTCGGGCATGGTTGTTTTTCTTTCGTGTTTTTTCTGTGATGTGTATGAATGTACTCCACTGTAAAAAGGGATTGTGCAAGCGAATGTGAATCAGGAAGTAACTAAATCGTACTCTTGACCCTAGTTGGCGCTCTGAAAAAACAAGAGACGCTCACTCGGCTTAAATCACTGCCATATTGGTTAGCGGACTTGTAAAGTGCCAGAAGTAATTGTTAGTTTAAAGTAAAAGATAATGTTTGTGAGATTTACTGCATTTTGTTGTATTTAAGCAAAAAATTGGGAAAATTAATTAATTCCTTCTTAACATCCTTAAGTGTAAATAAAAATAAATAGCTGCATATAGTTTGTTTTAATAAGGTGAAGCTCAAAGCTCTGTTTTAACTTGCGTATAATAGAAACTTATTTATTATATTTAGCTTACCAGTATGCGTTTTAATTTATTTGTGATAAAAGAGATTCAGAAATAAATATTTAATATAAAGTTTTGGAAGTTTCAATCTCAAATAAGGTTGAGATGGCTGTTTGAAAGGCAAATTGTTTTCTTATGATACCCAGAGAGATAGATACACTCGGGTAGTCATTATTTGCTTTAAATAATGACTGCCATTTTTAATATGGTTATTCCTTTAGCACATTTTAAAGAAAAGTTCTTCCGATATTTTCAAGTAAAACTGAAACCGTTAGTTATTTTTCTTTTAATAAAAAAAATTAGTTCTTTAAGGTGTTTTGTACAAATTAAATGAAAATAATTAGCGTAATTTATGAAAATAGTATGAAATATATCTTCATTAAATGAACATTTTTCTGGTAATTTAAACCAATTAATAATATAAATGATTACTGTAGTTTAAAAATGTCGAGTTTAAAAATAAACGATCTTTTTTTCCCTATTTTTCAAGAAAAATTATTTAAAATCTTTTTCAACTCTATTTCTAAAATTTCAGAAAATAAAAAAAAAATTCTTCAATTAAAAATGTTAAACAAGATTAATATTTTTTTAAAAAATATTTCAGGGAAATTTATTTTAAATCGTTTTCAGCTCTATTTCTAAAATAGAAAAATATGCTTCAATTTCTATCTAGATTTCTTATCCGCTCCAAGTGCACTTTAAATCGTGATTGCAATGAGGCTGACACCTAAAAAGAAAGAATGATGCAGATTCGTCCCACTCGAATGGGAAAATAAACCAGAGAGACGATGACGTCATGATAACTTTCCATTAACATGACTTCATCAAGCCGTGATAAATTGTTCGTCCGTTGCCAGTCAGAATTTGAAATCAACTAAATAAATGTCCTAAAAGTTAGTTTGATTTCGCAAACGAAATTTAGGAAAATCGGGAACTACTTTCGATGTTACAGGAGACGAGACTTTTTCTAAATACTTAGAAAAGCAAGAAAATTCTATAATGTATTATGTAAAAGATTTAACTGCAAAATCCAACATTTTTTAAAAGGTTTGATTTCACATCAAGCCTCTTCCCAACTTGCCAGCATTACAAAATTACCACATTCTTGCATTAAATAGTTTTTTTTTCAATTTATTTATAAATCAAACGGTTCACAAAACAAATACTATTTCACAGTGTAGTAAATGACTACAGATCGAATGTATGCATAACAGTAGTTTAGTATGATTATAAGATAAAATATAATTCTACTATAATTGGCCTTAATTATCTTTTGATCTTAATATCATGATAACAAAACTGTTGAATTCATATAATAAAATGCACTTATCCATCTTACATTTTCGTATACTTGCAGAGAAATAGTTGCCATCATCAAAAAATTCGAACTCAATATTTTGAAAGATCTCTACATTTTAGATTTTCACATATTATGAAAAGTGCATTTCCTTGTTACATTCTCGTATAGTTGTAAAGAAATTATTGATATCGTCAAAAAATTCGAACTCAATATTTTGATGAATCTTCACATTTTAGATTTCCCTGAATTCGAAAAACATATTTTTAGCATTATGTCTTTTAGCATTATGTTAGCAAAACTAAAACTCAAAAAAAAAAGTTAGATGCTTAAAATTTTTATATGAAATTCAGATCAAATGTGAATATTTTTATTTAATTCTAAAGAAAAGGCACTAATAGAGAAACTACCTCACTTACTGTTGTAGTACGGATGAACATGATAACTACGAAATGAAGTGAGTTATACATGTAAAATTTGGTGCATAGTTTTATTATTTTAAATGTTGATTCTTACCAAATTGTCAAAGGGTTCATTAACTATAAGCTTGTTCTTCAGCATGCATGTAAACGGAACACCTCATATAGACAACGACTTAAATTAATGAAATTTGGTATTAATCTCATGGCTACGGCTTCAATTTCACAGGAAATTTCGGTTTCAGTCGTTTGGAATAAATGATTTCCAATACATATTAATATGATAAATTTAGCAAAAAGTCCAGCTTCAAATAAAAGATTAATATTTTGCAATTATTTTATTATTAGCCATTGCCATGAGAGGCAAATCTTTGAATATCACGACCTTACCAATTTTATGCGGGGGGAGGGTATAAGAACTTTGTAGGACCGAAAGTTTTTGAGAGACCACTTTCATTTGTTCCATTAAAACAACGTGGATCAGTTTAGCGATCATAAAAAAAGTCACTTTCTTCATAAGCATAAGACTTTATATATATATATATATATA
>JAOUZG010050832.1:341003-405624 GCA_026289955.1 Argiope argentata
AAAATAATGGATTTCTTTCCCCCCTAGCTAGTATATAGTATGTAGTTTGTATTCATCATTTGGGAACATAATTACTTGTAGAAATGTTTTTATTGAAAAAGTGAAAATATATTGGTATATTATAAGTTTAATTGTAAGGTATTCATAAGTATATTTGTTATTTGTACTTGTAATCTCTTCCTACTTGGTACATCTGTCGATACATTTGTTAAGAGTCGGCAAAAATTTATTTAATTGCCAAAATGTATGCTTCATTTCTGATTGCCTTTTTCAATTCCTACTATTAGTTCACACTCTCTCTCTATATATATTTATATATCTTGTTTAAAATTTCAGTCGTTATTAAAATACTTTTTATTCCTCCACACAAGTTCAAATACATTCGTTTAAACTTATTGTGGATGACACTTGATGTTAATGCAGTTTTTTCAAGTATTAATTCATTTACTAAATTTAATTAATTTTTAATACTTTATGTTGAATTTTACTAGTTTGTAAGGAAAAATGAAATCAACATGAAGTAGCTCAATCGGGAAAATACAAGTGTTTCAGCATTTTTCACGTGAAGGTGAAGATTGCGAATTCAATTCTAGGGAAAATTGATAATTTTTTGCTAAATTATTTATATTAATTATAATTATTTAATAAAAAGTCACCGAAATAATTTTTTTGTTGTTGACCTAGATAGAAATGTACTTAAAATTTTTTAAATTTTATTTTTTGTTGTTAAATATTGACCTAAACGGTGATTAAAAAGAGACAGTAAAATATTGTTATTCAAAGGCTGGATAAAAAGAAAAAATACAATATTCTTATGCAAAAATTTCAGAAAATAAATATGTCATGTGATCTTTCGGTGGAATAAGTTTCTGTAAGTAAAACGCGGCAAATAATAGGGAATAAAAATATTTAATCATTAGTTTAATATATTATTTTTATTGAAATATATGCTATATAAATAAAAAATCTTTTATTCGTTTAAATTTTGCAACAATTATGTTTAAAAAACACAATAAAGTTGTCGTTCATTTTTTTCTGTTCTGTCAGTAATGGCGACTAAGAAACAATCCACCTTAACCCTACTCTTTTTTTCCCTAAAAAATATTAAAAAACAATTTAGATTTAAGACTTTTTCATTTTTTCCTGTCATAATTGTTAAAAAAAACTAATGAAATAGTCTTTAAAAACAATATTATATACTAAAACGTAAAATTATTTTTTTCACTTTGTTGCCTGTATTCTGTAAGTCCTTAGCCTAAAAATTATGAAATGGAAAAATCCGTTTAATTTTCTTATATTTACTACTAAGCAGTGCTCCTACGTATGGGATCAAAATTAATAAAAATTAATCGGTTAACTGATTTTTAATCTCATCATTCATAGTAATTCATCGTCTTTTTATCATCGAGAATAAACATTTGTGAAAATTTTTAGCACTCAGCTATAGTGAACGAAAATTCGATTACAAAATTTAATCCTCCCAAAGATGAAACAAGTCTTTAAAAAAACTACCTAATATCTAACTTTGCATCTGCCATTTCAAGTGGTACCTTCCCCTTTCAAGTTTAACATCTTGCTCGACATGAAAAAAAAACTAACTTGACTGGTCTGTCAGATCATGACTGCTACGATCTGTACTTAACAATCTAGTTTGAAGGGATGCCATCAGACTGAATTTAGTAAATTGATCCAGACAGCCATGGCCCGGACATGGTGTTTATTTATATCTTAGTTAGTGTAACCGCAGTATTGCGTGCTTCGTAGCTCTCATCAGCCCAGATCATTATTTATTAGAATAATAATAATAATAATGAAAAAAAAACTACAAATACTTCATGTTAAAAATGATTATTTTCATCCTGATTAATTACTTAAAATGAATCATTCGTTATCTTGTATCTAGATCATGTAGTCATTGCAACATGGGCTAGAGATGCTATTTGGTGAATTTTAAAAGCAAACTATTCTGGCGATGTCAAATAGCATCAAAGGCGAAAAGAAGTAAAATTAAAGTTATATAAAAGCCTATTTGCACATTTAGAAGTAATTTTTATTATTCTTCTTTAAATTTCACCTTTCAAAAAATGTTTTTGATTATTTGGGAGCAAAATTACAATTATGATTATTCCTCTATTTTTCCTTTCCCATCTTAAAGGCTGTATTAAATTATACATCAGGATTTCTGTGTGTATTCCAAGTTTATGCAGTGCCAAAAAATTATTAATGAAATTGCATTTTATTGCACTGATATGACAAATGAAGAAAAATTAATTATGTTTTGTAAAAATGAATATTTGTATCATCGAAAAAAAATCTGCTGATCTTTTCTCAATTTTTTTATTTAATTATTCAATATTTTACTAATTAACATTTCGGAATTAAAAATACTAAGCATAATATATTGTGAATGATATAAATAAAATGTAGTAAAATATATATGATTTAAAATTTTTGCCTATTTTTCAATATAATCTAGCATACAATAATATAGCCAAATAAAAGGTTTTCTCATATTATGCTGTAGTTAGATATTTCAGGAATTTTTTTCAAAAACATAGTAATTGATATAAAATTCGTTTTAAAATTGATTTTTCCATCTTTTCAAGGCAGAAGCTCTAAAGCACAATAAATTAGAAACTATATTACAAATTTTGGGCTAACGCTTCGTTTTCTTAGTTAAATTTACGTAAGTTTGCATTTATATTTATCCATTAACAACAATTTTGATGTTCAAGTAAAATTATACATATAAATCTTACTGAAGAGACCATAATAAACCAATTTAATCATGGACTAAACAGATGAATTAATTTTTTTAAAAATAATCAATAATTAAATCTAAAACAATTTTAAAAAAATCATTAAAGGATAACAAGATCTTCTTTATTATAAATTATTTACCATTTTATGAATTTTTAAATTAACATGATTCAGATAGCAAGTAAGATAGATATAAATGTTGGTTAATGAGCTTCCGAAGATGTGTGTTATAATAATAAGAAAAGCTATTTATTTTGGAGAAGGAAAGTATCTGTTGAATGAAATGAATAATGAAACTTATTCTTCTTAACAATTTAAAAAGTATAGAAGTCTATTACATGCATCGTATCATTTTAAATGCCCATTTTACTGTAGTTAAAATAAAGATAAAAATCTGATGCAAATATACATCATTATGCAGTATAGTTTAAAAAAATGATGTTTATTCTCTTCCTTATAAACATTTCTTAACAATTTAAAAAGTATAAAAGTTTATTAACCGTTACTATCTCCATTTATCTTCTATGTTTGTTATGGCACCTAAAATAAGTGTCTCTTTCTTTTCAGATTAAAGCCAGCTGCGTTACACATTTTAATTGGTTGCTTCATCTCTTCATTATTTATATCCGAAACACTTTCACGTGAGTATAACATAAAAAAATATTTCTTCAAAATCAACTTCCTATCACATTAAATAATTTTCTTTAAGAAAGCGAAATTGATGGTTCTAGATGTCAGAGTTTTAACACGTTCTAAAATCTATACCAATTAGAAAGATTTCTCCGTGTATGGGGAAAATTTCAGGTTTCCCATGATTAAGAATCTTCGTTACAGACAACCACTCCTTCGAAAGTCGTTGAGATAGCTTTGGCAATTTTCCTCGATTATGGCAACTTTACAGCTGCAATTATCACTAGAAACGATGCAAGATAAATTATGTGTGAAATATTCTATTGATAATCCATCGAGGAGCTCCGTAAAAGATAGGAAATCATTTCGTAAGATTTGGATAAATCCATTAATAAAAAGTGGAAAACTATTCTTTTAGTTTCTACTAATTCGAATTTCTAGAAAGGAAATTCTTAATTTTTTTGTAGTTCCGACTGCTTTTACTTCCTTGAGAATATAATCAGCAGCGATCCTAGCAATTAATTAAACCGTGGGAAAAAAGTTTAAATCCCGAATATGAATTGGAGAAATAAATGCGCCTATTATTTTTCTACTGGGGCAAAAAACAAAACAAAAAAAATTAACACTGAATTGAAATTGAATAAAAAATTTAGGCGGTCTAAGAATTCATCTATAAAAATATTCGATGTAAATAATTCACAAAAATACTTGCTTCATCTCTTGTACAATGGTATTTAAAATTAATTTTAGAAGTTTTAAAGTCTTAACCAGTTTAGCGTAAAAGATGTTTTAAAAACACACTTTCGTTAATCCACTAAAAATAGAAAAAACATTTTCTTCTTAAAGTATATACTTGACGATCAAACCATAAAAGTCATGAGACGTTGAAAGAAATACTCTAAATAAACTGGAATTTTAATGACATTTATATCTTAAACTTGCTTACTTGTATCTTAAAAATCACAGAAAATTTCCATTTTTGCAATTTACATTGCAGTTTTTCTTCATAGAACCGTTTTCAGCATCTAAGTCTAAACTAAAATATTTCTTTCTTTCTTTTGAACACTAAGAATAGATTTTTAAAATTATTTTACACTACCTGGAAGGCCGAACTTAGCCCAACGTGTATTTTTTGGATAAAATATTTAGATATGCATCTTATACTGATTACATATGACTATTTTTCTATCTCATCTACAAACCAACTGGTCATTTAAATAAAAAAAATATGAATTCCATTAGTTTAGCATGTTATTCGAAACAATCTACTACATTAGAGTATTAATTTTGCAGTTTATTTATTATTACTTATATTACAATTTGCCAGTTGAAATCGAATCCGCGATGCTCCTTATAGCATTGTTAGCATATGAGCAGATAAAAATAGCTCTAAAAGTTAGTCGAAAAAATTGTGAATGTAAAATTGCGTTTTATTTTCAGGTAAGACACCTATATATAAGAATTTAAAAAGCAAAAATTTTAAATATAAATACATAAGTAAAAAAATAGAGCTAAAAGCGCGATTCGAATTTGCAACATACTTACCATTCATGTTGCTCTGAGCACTATACTACATTGTATGCTATACTACTTTTAAAATTGTGTTTTTTCTCTGGAAAAACATCTATATAGATAAAAAGCAAATCCTTATTTAAATACAAAATTTGATCGAAATCATGAAAGCCGTTTCTAGGACAAGAAATAAATAAATTTAAATATGTACGAGAATTGTACGCTTAAAGTTACAAGATATTTATAATTTTTTTTTATATTTTATACCCTAGTTTATTTCCAATTTAGTATTCTAAATATAACCAAATATTAAAATAACCTATTATAAGATTCCTTACCTGATGTCGCATTTTTACCGATTAAAAATTTTTTAAATTTAATAAATAAATTGATAATTAAGTTCTAAAAATATAATAACAATTTTATCAATGAGTACACAATCTTTTAAAGAATTTAGACAGTGAAGAATTATTCTTTCCAGAATCGATCCCCTGATTACATTTGAATTTTAGGTTATATAGAAGATGCAAAACTGCAAGGGAAAATATACTAAATTCGCATTTTTCAATAAAATCGCAATATTAATTCAATAAAATCGCAATATTAATTCAATAAAATCGCAATATTACAGATGACTGATAGTGAGGAGTCACCCTTTTCAAGATCAGAACCCCTTCTTAATCAGTGGTAATGAGGCTGCGAAGGCGTGTCTGCCTGCAATTAGGTTGAAACAATTCAGTTTAGTGAGTTAGAAAAAAAAACGTTGTCCCCCTGAACAGCACTTTAGTTAAAAGAATTCAAGGCTAGCGCCAGAAGACAAATACCACTTATCCTCACCCACACAGGAGACGCGGAGCCTTGCACAAATATATTTCCGCTTTACGAACATTGCTCTCAACACAGCTTAACTATAGTCTGTATCATCATCCTATTTATATGAAAACATCCCTTTCCAGCCAAAGATCACTTTGATAATTTTGTCATATTTTCAGACGAGATTTTGAACTTTAAATGAGGTGCTCTAGTTAGGATTCGCGAAATGACTTTGGCTTTCGCAATTTTTATGTTTCTTTATTTATTTATTTCTTTTTTCAATTCTTTACATTCACGAGAGTGTTTTTCATTGTCGAGAAACTCACAATTTCAATTCAATTGAAAAATCTGCGAGATTTTTATCACAAATAAAACGATTATTCATACTTAATAAACAGTTTTTAGGAGCTTCGATTTAGTTTTAATTTCAAATATTGTTCATGAATGCATTATATTTACAGAAAAATCATATGAATTAGGTTGATATAAAACATAATTTTATTCCATTCTGGATTCCATTTCAACCTCAGAAATATGAGAGAACCCATCTATGATTGCAAAATTTCTCAAGGTTCTAATTATGCATGTATGTAAGAAAAGAAATAGAACACGAAAACATTAATTAATGATAATAAAAAAACCCATTATTTAAATGCAATAAAATCTTCATTTAAAGGACTTTGGACGAAGCAGTTAGAATTGGGATAATGCGAAAAATGGAGGAAGAAAGACGCTGAAACTTGAAGCCTCTCTTATAATACAGAATTTTTAAAATGCTTTGTTTTTTAATTTTCTTATAAATATGGCATCTACGTTAAATATTTTGTATTTAAATTGTGTAACTCAATATCTGGATTTAAATATTATTCACAGTCTAATTAATGATTTAGTTAATATCCTTTTTCTCCATTTGAGAGTTAACTATAAGGGTTTTTTTCATTACCAATACTATGCATTTCACTACAATTTTCTATACGCATCTATGCTTTGAATTGGTAGGGTATGTCTATCTTGGATACGTTCATCATAAAAATTGAGACGAAATGCTTAAAATTAATATATTTATGAATCCTACTATGAGACAAAATAGTAGCTTACTGTTGTTCTCGCGTACTGATTTGCAACGGAAGGAGAGGTGCAGTAGTTTCTGAGAGCATGGACCCTGAGCACCTTAGTATAGAAGTTTGACTTTTAGGTCACACACGTCATAAACCCGTTTTACGGGGCGGACTTCATTCGTATATTTCATTCATCCACAGAACGTAATTTAGATCTGTAACACAAAACGATCGCCTCCGACCCAGTACCCCCAGTGTCATTACTCTCGACATGCAGAACTTTGTGGCCACCACAGACTTAACATGCACCAGCAACCGCAAACACAAAGAGTCTTCGGCTAGCAGGTTTGAACTCGCGGCCCAAAGGATGTGAAACAACACCCTACCAGCCAGGCTATATCGGCCCAAATTGTTGCTTATGAAGACTTAATATATATACGTTCCTTTATACGTACGCATTTTTAATGACATTCTCCCAGATTCAACCTTCAAAATTCAGATTTAAAAAAACTTACAGCCTGCATATACTTTTTAATGTCTTTTTTTATAAGTCTTTATTTTGGCTGTCAGAACTTAAATTAAAAATACCTTTTTTTTCTTTTTCTATTAATTTTTTCCTAATTTTTAAATACAGTAATAAAAGAGTATTTCTTGAGAATCTATTTATTTTTATATTTTTCTTCTTTTTAGTCTTTATGATATTTTATAATTCATTATTATAATTATTATGGCGTCAAAATTCAATTTTAGTTTTTTCTTTGCATTCTCCATTTTTATTCTATAAAAGGCACAATCTTTATAATAAATGAGCATTTAATTAAAAAATAATTAATTAATTATTAAGTTTTTAAATTATTAATATACTAGGATGAACACATACTTACGCAGACTTTCAGAATTTTGGTCTATCAAAAAGGGAACGAAGTATTTATTACGCAATTCATACCATACAAATGCTGTATTTACACACATAAAAGTCGTTAATAAAAGAGTGTCTAAAGGAAATAAGTTTTCTTAATATCATTACCAGTGATATATTATTTAGTATTTAAATGTTTAATGAAATTTAATTGCGAAGAACTGGAGCAGATGCAGTGAAATTAATCACGAGCATCTTACTAAGTAAACAATAAAAAATATTTTAATTGTTTCCACAACATTCATTTCATTATTAAATGGTAAGATAATAAATCTCATAGCTCATAATTAAAATTCTTATGGAATCTTGTATTTATTTTTTATTGCATTCACTACTAGGTGGCGCTCCTCATATGGAATAAAAATTTGATTAATATTTATTTATTAATTAATAATTAAATTCTGATCTTATTAAATATTAGAATGACGTGCACTTGTACAAAGCTTCATGATTCCAGCCCATCAAGAAGGGAGTGAAACATTTATTACAAAATTCAATCTTTACAAACATGATATTTACATATATGAAAGATGTTGAGTTAATAAAAGCGTGTTAAAAAGAAATTCATTTTCCTAATCACATTCCCAGTGAGGCATCACTTAACCTTTAAATTTTTAATGCAATTTAATTGCGAAGAACTGGAACAGATACAAAGAAATTAATCACGAGCCCCTTATGAAATAGAAAATAAAAGCCATTTTGATTGTCTCCGCAGTATCTAAGATATTTCATTCTTAAATTATAGGATAATATTCTAATAGAAACCTTTAAATAAAGACAAGTGGGTTACGCCCATGAGTTGCAGAATCCAAGAGTTGCAGATCACTCTCAAACCACTTAGCATATAAAGTAGGAACGATAGGTGTGTGCAACAAATGAATGTCCCTAAGGGCAGAGATAGCTTGAACCCTCTAAATGACCAAACCACGATAATTAACTACTTTGAATTTAAAATATAGTTAAACTACTTAAGTTTACTAATGTTTGCGTAGTCAAAAAGATAATTTATGTAAAACTAACGGTAACTATATTATTGAAAACGTGAGTAGATCAGTATCTACGAATACCCCTTCAAATGAACTTATGAAAAGTTCAGATTACTTCATAAGAACTTAGTTACCTCAACTTAGGCGTGCTGGCATTATTTAAAGATTGCTCCTTTTTATTTATAAATGTTCGCTTGTTTGATTAATATTTACTTATGGTAGAAAAAATATAATGACTACGAAGCTAAATTGACTTTCACACAATATTACAGCACTATCATTTTGCTTTTTAACTTCAATTTATTACAAAATAATTGTATGTAATGAAATGAGAAGTAATGAAAAATTAAAAATTAGGAAGACATATTTGTTATAAAGCATAAATCTAATTTTTCAAAACGAGAAAAAAAGCAAACAAACGGAAGTTGATATTCTTGTTTTATATTCTTTTAATTTCCTGAATATCTATTCATTTAAATTAGAACATGTAGTTTAAATTACAGGAGAAGAATCAATGTATGTTTTGATAACAGAGATAACATTAGAATAACAGACAGAAATAACTCTCTTGAAGGATTTAAAACTCAGTATATAATGCAACAATAATCATTTTCTGAGATTCAGTTTTAACCGATAGTTTATTAGATCGGCCTCTTAGACCTATGGTTTACTAGAGCAGCCTCTTAGACCTATAGTTTATTAGATCAGCCTCTTAGACCTATAGTTTATTAGATCAGCCTCTTATATTTATGATTTATTAGATTAGCCTCTTACACCTATAGTTTATTAGATCAGTCTCATAGACGTATGGTTTATTAAATCATTCTCTTAAACCTATAGTTTATTAGATCAGGTTCTTATACCTATGGGTTATTAGATCAGCCTCTTTGACCTACAGTTTATAAGATCAGTCTCATAGACCTATGGTTTATTAGATTATTCTCTTAAACCTATATTTTATTAGATCAGTTCCTTAGTACAAAAAAGAGCTCATAAGTTAAGCTCAACACTTGTTATTATACTGTAATTTCCAACAAACATTGAAAACATTTGAACTAATTTCACTTACTTATTATGTAATAACACCATTTTAAATTATAACAATCACATTTGTAATAAAATGTGCCTATTTCTTCTTTAAAAAAATAAATTTCCCAAATGAAATTACAAAAAAAACTCCTCTAATTTCGAATTCATATTTATTCTTGTTTTCTTTCTTTCTTTGAAGTGGTTAGAATTCTAGAGCAATCTCGAATACTCATTCGGAAAATACTTAGGAAATATTACGAAATAAAAAATCCTGTCTTCTCTAAACAAACTCATTAATGATGTCATTGATTATTAACTTTAAAACTATTTTGAAATGCTGCTTGCAATATTTCGTTTATTTGCCATTAAAGGAGATTAAAACGCAGAACGCGCGTATAACTACTCAAGACCAAACCGCATAAAATAGGGAGATCTGGAGTGGATACTCGAATGTCATTTTGGATGCATTCGAGAAATATTTCTCCTCGTGAAAACGTAGATGGTGTCTCCGATAAAATTAATTAAACGATTTCGAACAACTACTTATTATATTTGGTTATATTTTGTATTTTAGTAAATTAAGATGTAATTCTAAAATAATGATACTTAAAATTTTTAATTCTATTAAAGATATTAAAAACAATGATGGTTTAATGTCAAATAGCGTTATTGCTGTCAATTCATTACCCGATTTCGGAAGCGTTTTTATGACGAAAATATCCAGCTACGTAAAAATATTTCTAAATGAATCGCATATACATAAATTTTGATACTAATTACTATAGCTATCTGTATCTGAATCTATACCTAAATTTGTATTCTAAACTATTTCTAAGAGTTAAATATGTAGCCGGAGTCTCAAAACCTTCTTAAACTTTGGCATGGCTCCACAGCAAATGTTATCAAGCCTTCAAAGTCGATATAACTATTTATTATAGATCCAAATACCATTGCAAACAAAGTAAATTGATACGCACTGTAACATTGCTATAATATCATATAATTCATTTAAATAAATTTTTCATATTTGTAACGTACGAAATTATATGTGATTATTACTTTTTTTATTAACCGTTAAGAAATCCCCGTGCACCACTAAGTATTACAAGGGGTTTACAGAAGTAGACCAAATATTACATAAAGGCATCACATACAGAACAGTTACTCACTCATCCCAGTCACTAGCACAGCCCTTTTTTGAAAGGGGGTGGCACACATTCAATCATAACACAGATAGAACGGATAAAGAACAACCATGCCCGAAACGAGACTCGAACCTAGGACGCCCAGATCGTGGGGAAGATGCGCTACCCTTGTGCCAAGGCACTGGCGTATGTCGTTAATAAAATGTGATTTCTAAGGTGTCCGATGTAAGAGGATTAAGTTTGTACCGTATTGTAAAATAACATCCACTACACCAATATAAGGACTGATGAGCCACTTTACATTTAACTTTATACAGTAAACTCCTATATAATGCTGTTAAAAATCGCATATTGGAAGATAACTTGTTATAAGAAATCTAGGAATATGGAATATTTATTTATTATAGAATCTATATAAATCCATATTAAAGTCTCATATTAAACGATTTTTTAAAACGAGTATTCATACAAAGAATGATTTATTGATTGTGTTATATGTGTTTTAATAGTTTGGTCCAACCATGCCCACAAGATAGACTTTTGATGAAAGCAAGATTCGAACTTACTGCTCTCTAAACATTTTACTATTTCGCAAAATGTTCACTAAAGTTGATTTAAAAATTTGTAAAAATAATTATTATAAATGAGAAGTAATTTGTTGTTATTTCTAATGGCCCTTGCTATGTAAAATTCGCGGACACTGGGTCAGAGCCGGGACTCTAAAACAAGAAGCCCAGATAAAGGAAAAGACGGGATACCCATGTGCCAAGACGTCAGCGAGAAGTAATTTAACTTCTGGTATTAAAAATTCACGTAATGGAATAAGTATGAAGACTTAAGAAGATAGATTCTCGATCGAATTTATCTAAAAGTATTATAACTTTTGTAGACCAAATATTTTTCTGATCGTACTATAGTATGATTTCCTTCTTCAAATGACTGCACAATCACCTTATTTTTTTAAATTGAATAACTTCGCGATGATATAACAGACTTAATGACAAAGGATTGAAAATATAATGGAGTGACACGTAATAAAAATATTAATGCTACAATAAACTTAATGATTAAAGGATTGTTAGTATGATGGATTAAAATGTAATAAAAGTATTAATGCTACAACAAATTTGATGATTAAAGGATTATTAGTATGATGGCATGAAACTTAACAACAGTATTTATACTTTACTCTTCATTATTTTCCAAAATATTTGCATTCACGAATTTTAATTATATATTTTAACCCTTTGCGGTCCGATGTCGAGTGTGACTCGACATTCAAAACTGTGCATCTTTTTGACGTTTTATTTTTTTTTTTTCAAATTTGATTGTTAAAAACGCCTAAATAATGGTTAAGAGATGTAGATTAATTTTTCAAAGAAATTTGACTTAAAGGAATTATATATATTTATTTTTCATAGCAATAAACAAATCTTTGTATTAGGTGAATCATTTTGCATCTAATTATTTTTTGGACTGCAAAGGGTTAAGTATAAACGATTAAAACTATCTGAAAAAAGCAGAAAATTTACTATTTCATAGCATTGAATAACGCAAGGTTAAATAGGAATATAGCATAATATTCATACATTATGAGATGTTTTGTTCAGTCCTCTCGCCGGAATAACGGAAATAATGACTGCAAAAGTGCATTTTAAGTAACGCGGAATGATGGATGGGTCAAAGAATGCCGTAAATAGTGGGCTAAATATAAATAAGACAGTCTTATTATAGAATATGAAAGTTATGTTAATGCTGAATATTTTCTTTTTTTTTTACAGAATTTTCAGAAAATGAAATCAACAGAATTTGTCCTGACATACGAATTGGTGAAGATGATTTACCAGGTAATATAATATATTGCTTGCATTAATTTAAAAAAACTTTTACTCTGCTTATTTGATGCATGACAAAACATAATTATCTAAGATAGCATAAAATGATGTAATAACTGTAAAATAATATTTGTATAATGAATAACTAAGATATAACATTCATTGTGCATAAAATTCCTTTTTTTACAGTAAAAGAATCATTATTTCGCTTTTCTTCTTTTTTTCTATTTAAAACTGCTTACATCGAGAAAATATTAACACTATCTACTTTAATAGCTTATAGAATTAATTAGATAAAAAAATTCTCTTTTAATACGAGACTGAAATAAAGGCCCTTCCTTTTGGCGTCTTTCAAAATTATTTTTTCAGCCAATTCAAATAAAAAAAAGGATTTTAATTTCATTGCAAAATTTAGTTAAGTTTACTAAGTTAATTAATTTTTATGAATAAATAATGCTACAGGCACATCAAATATAGAAAGTTTCAAGCAATTACAGAAATTCCAAATTTTAACTGGGACTTCTTCGTTAATTTTCTTTATTTCTTTTAAATATATAGATAATATTCTTAAGTCAATGGATAAAATAATAGTGACAATAGGTCTTTAACATTCGCAAAAAATTTCACTTTATATTTAAACATATTAACCAGAAAATTTTCAGGATGTTCGCTCCTAAAAAAACGCTGTTTTTATTTTTATTTTTATTTCTGATATTTCATTGAGTTCAAATTTCAATGGAGTAGTTGAAATTTCTTTCATAATTTTTATGAAATGCTACCACCAAACTTTTTATATATCTATATATTCCAAATTATTCTTTAATACTCTAAGAATGCATCGGATTTTTTTACAAATGCCGAAAACTGAACGATAGAAAAAATATTTATTCTAACATAAATAAGTGTTTAATTTGTTTACATTTTCCCTCTTTCACTATTTTAAAATTATTCTGAGAGAGCGATTTGAATTGTTAAAAGCTTTTCTGATGCAGGCAGCATGCATAGTTCAGTGTAATTAACAGTTGTATAATTACCCCTTTGTTAAAAATGCAATGCCTGCATATCTGTCAGCGCATATTAACACTTAATGACTATTAACGACAGGCTTAATTACTTAAATGATCAGTAAATTATACCTCAAAGTGGTACTTAAGGAAAGATGACAAGGTGGTTCAGTTTTTTCATTCCGAGGTCTTTGTTACTTTGAGTGGTGATTGTTAAAAAGAAATACACTGTTAATACTTCCGTGAGAAAATCATTTGAGAGCTTCTTTACTATGGCGTGTAGCTGTTGTTAACATTTTTTTTCAAAATAGTGACAGTTTTGATATTTTCTTTATTTGAATTATATTTCTCCAGCAGTAGCTAGTTATGAAGTTTTAGTGCGTGACTTCTTAAATGTCTTTATACTCTCTTTCTTTCGACAAAAAAATATAGATTTCTGTCAAATTATTAAAACGAGATAGTTAACCACATCTGTAAGATGACAAGTCTAACTTATCATCAGAATTTCATGATAACTCCTATAATTATGAGTATGACTCATCATAAGATTTTAAATTTTTAGTACATAGCTCCTGAAATGTCTTTACACTCTCTTTTCTTTGACAGAAAAATATAGGTTTAAGTCAAATTATTAAAACGAGATAATTAACCTTTTTCTGTAAAATGATGAGTCTAGCTCATCAGATTTTTAATGACATACTGTATAATGATGACTATAGCTCATCGTGTGAATGAATTACTGTTGATTGTTATAATACTTAATCTAATTTAAATTATCTTATTGTTGAATACAGCAATATTGCTTCCCCTTTTATTGCGTATGCAAATATTACAGATAATTATGATATGATATTTACTAGTAGAATACAAAGTTCGTTAAGTTTTATTAATCATCGGATTTCATACTTGCAAGCATCGGCAAAGATAAAAATAACAATGACTGTTTCAAATAAATATTACTTGTAAAAAATGTAAAATTAAAAAAAAATGAAAACAACCCGACTTTGAATTCTATGTATGATACAAGTTAATGTTATTCTTATTAATGTCCTTTGCCATAGACAAACGTGCTGACGGCCGTCAGCGATTTTAAACCGAATGAGCATCTCTTGTTTTTGAAGTAGCCCCATCTAGGGCCAAGAGTACGACTTAGCTACACATTCATCACATTCGCTTGCGCAGCCCCTTTTTACGGGGGGCGGGGCACATTCACATAACTCACAGATAGCACACAAAACAACCAAGAATTGACCTGGACTCGAACCCAGGTCACGAGGAAGACGCTCTACCTCTGTGTCAGGACGCCGGCATGATACAAGTAATAATTGCAATTACATGCTTATCTACAGTCAATAACTGAATATATACATTTCAAAAATGTGTAAATTCGTATTTGCCAGCAAATTGTTAATATATACCAAAATTTCAATTAATTTAAATATAATTCTTAGATAAAAAAATATAATAAGTGAGATATTAACTTTATAAATAAATATGGAAAATTTTCATTAAACTCAGTTTTAATTAAGTAAGCTGTACGAATAGAGCGGTGAAATTTTATACAAGGATTTTCGTTGTCTAAAACTGTGTTACTTTAAAACTAAACTGTTGATTTTTTTATTTCTCCCTACAGGGTTCGATCTTATCCGAAAGTTTCGTTTGGACGACAAAGAAGTTTCTTTCCCTGGTGTCAAGGTGGTACGAGGCTCCAACAAAATGCAGACAGCTTATCGATTGTCGAAGCGATCCAATCTCACTCTACCAACTAGGTAACCTTCACTATCAAGTTTCTTTCACTTGCTTCAGGGACATTAGAAATTAGATGCTATAAAAACGTACTAAATATTTATGCGTTAGAGTCTTCCAATATCAAATAACAGCATTCCATTCTAATAATTAGATGGAACGGTGATTCATTATCGCAAAATCTGTCGATTACTTGACGCTTATCTGTTTTATGGGTAAAGACCATCAGAGGGTTATTGGAGGATAAAGGAAAATGCTAATTTTTAATCATTTTTCTGTTTACTTTCTCGTGATCTGAGAACAGTCGCATGAATTGACTGATAAGGTAGTTACTTAAATTTGCCATAAGAAAGTAGAAAAGTAATTAAAAATATGAGAAGTATCAGAAATTATAACAAGTTTCTAAACGCGCAATGTGATTAATCTTCTGGAGGAAAATTTCCGTTTTTATCAGATTGAGACAGTCGTTTTAAATTGGATATTTATTTAAAACAAAACAGTTTGTTACAAGTCTGTCGTTATCTCCAATTGCAATTTGTTGAAAATAAAATTTCCAATTTTCAATTCATTTCATGCTGCTGTAATTTTGGTTAAGAAGTTTGCTGCAGTATTAAAGGGAAACGTCGCCATGTTTTGACCACAATAACATTTTTTCAATTTATAGAGATAGGTGATTAATTCTAATAAATAATGAAGTATCCGCATGTAGTTATTTATACATAATCAAAATAACAATATTAAATTTTTTTTATAAATTCATTGCAAAATACTTGATTGAAAGAGTATATTACAACCGTATCTATAGTTCAGTTTAAAGAGCCTGCAACCTAGAATGGATAACTATTTCTCAAATTGGATAAGTTATTTCTTTAATCACAATTAAAAGCAACTTTTGATTCTCAAAATCACATCAGCACATAATGTATGAACCCAAGCATGAATTTTTAGGCTCTCTATAATTTCTTTTTTATGTCCTCACGTGTGATACAAATGCACAGCTTCAGTTGTGTCTTTCTGAAACAAATATTCGATGTCTTTAATGCCTCTTTATTAAGCTATTTTTTGCTTTAACTCTATCCATTTCCAATTTATGAAGACTGTTAGACTGATTTTACCACAACCATGGCATAAGTTAGTACCCTAACTTATGCCATGGTTACCCTAACATTTAATAGAATGAAGTTTATTATGAAGTTTCAATCTAGGTGACAGCCTAAATATGATTATTCTCTACTCTGCTCACTATGCATTGGACATGCCTAATTAAGACTAATTTTGCCACAGCTATAGCATATATTTGCATATTTTTTAACCCAAATATTTAATAGAATGAAGGTTATTATAAAAGTTCAGTCTAGACGACTGTCTAAATATGACAATTCTCTACTCTGCTCACTATGCATTGCACATGACTTATTAAGACTAATTTTACTACAACCATAACATGAATTTGCAGATTTTATAAACCAAATATTTAATAGAATGAAGGTTATTATAAAAGTTCAGTCTAGACGACGGTCTTAATATAATAATTCTCTACTCCGCTCCCTATGGATCGCGCATGATAAAATAATTTGTAAATTTGTATAGTTATAATGCCCATATTAAAATAAAAAATGCAGGGAATCTGCTATTTAAAAAAGTGTATATTAAAAGTATGAAAGTAAAATATTAAATTTGACATCTTAAACTTATTTTTGCATTCTAGCACCAAAAACTGTTTAAAGCTAGTTAACCGCTAAATGATTTGAATAAGGGGTAGTTCTAGTTATTGAAATCACAAGAGATGATTAACGCGTAAGAAAAACTGGATATAGTTAGAATGCCCATTGTTTCGGAACTTCAAATGCTGATATCCTTTCTAGGCCTTACAGAAAGTAGCTGATAATCAAGAATTACCATAGTAGATTGAGCTGATTGCTGATTATAACTTTTCTAATAGCAAAAGAACAGTAAATTTCGAAGGTTCTGAAGCAGTGCTACCACTTTGTAATATATATAATTATATATTTTATTCAGAAACTGTACTTACTCGTATAGTTGAGTAGTAAAAGAGTAAGTCTGAAATGAGTCCAACAAACTCTTCACTGAGCACAAAATCGAATCTTAAAAAAGACCCCAGCCTCAGAAATCTTCACGCATCTTCCTTAGCAGATTTAAATATAAAATACTATTGCTAATCAAATATTTAAAGTGCACAAAAAACACGAAATTTCTTTTTTAATGTCGTATTTATTGTACAAACAATGTACTTCCATAAACTATAGCATTAATACGATACTATATATTTCATTATGATTTTTGAGATATTCTGATAAATTATCTGCTTTTCTTTTCACTACTTAAGAAAGTGTGGACAAATTATAAGGAAATGTCGTTTCATCAATTGTTTAATTTCTCCTCTGACTGCTCATAAGGATTTTTGAAACTCACTTTTACACTTTAATTACTATGATTCACATTTGTGATTCACAACTATGTAATCAAATGAGTCCTATTCTACTATTTCTTAACCGTAGTAGAGAAAGGGTAATTTAATTTGATAGAAGGTGTGAAGTACAGGAGTGAATCAAATGATGTCAACGGCAATCAATGCCGTATGTAACCAGATATTTAAAGAATGCTCCCTTAGAGCGTATCTTTGGGGATTAATTACTGCGAGAAAAAAAAATCCTACGCCATCATGAACAGATGTAATACAGAAGCTTAGTAGAATGCTGCGATGTACAATTGGCAAAGTTTTGGTTTAAGGATCAAAGGCCCACAGATATGGGTTTGATGACCATCTAAAGTAAAAAAAACTCCCGATTGTGAAAGGTTTACGGCTTCTGGAATTGATTTGAGGGATTTCTTTATTTATCTGGATAGGGAAAAAATGTTAAGTCCGTCCCAAAATAATTATTGTGCAACTTCAATATGGTCATTAGTATAACTAAAACTAAAGAAACTCGGCTGATGAAGAGTTTGACTTTTAAGCATGCTAATTTTTATTTATATATTCACACCAATCTAAATAGAGGACATTTAATTCGGGGTAAGTTTTAATATCAAGCTCCAAACCATGCATTAAAATCCGTATTATCGGGATTCAAACCTATGACCATCGCAGTGAGATTCATCTGACCTTGATGACTTCATATAATTCTGAAAATTATATAGTCTTTTGGTCTGATATGCTAGCCAAATATGAAGATATTTTTTTTTCTGTTTCAAAAATGTTTTTAAAGTTTTATATTTAAAATGCCACAGCTCTTTGTAAAGTTGCCTTGAATCCACCCCTTTTTAAATTGAAAATAGATTTAAACATTCAACGACTATTTGTTTGCCGGTTTTTTAGTTATGATTTTTATTTATACATTTTTTGATAAATTTCGATTCATTCAAATTATAGAAATTATTTAAATAAATCTATATTTACCATTAAATTAGAAACAACACATTAGTTAGTATCACCAGTTCTAGCAAACGTACTCGTTTGTGATGCAACTTGTAATTGCTATGCGCAAGGAGGTTTTGAAAGCCATCCATCAACTTGAAGTTGATATAGTTGTACCCATCGTCAGTTCTCTACCTGTTCTGCTCTAGACAGATATACAATAAAGTTCCCGAACAATCAACTAAGTCAGATTTGACTGTAACTTAGCACTGTTGGTGTCAAGGGTCATTGATCGGAGGTGAGTTTGACAGACAGTGTGCCGCCCACGTTGTTCCCAACCAAGGACTTTTCTCAGATGTCAAGCTAATTGATCGGGACTCTCGCATTCAGAACAACTCTGAAGAGAAACAGCAAAGCTCTTTTAACACGCCTCTTTTTTGCATTCAAGCTCATCGACAGAGCTGGAGCTTCAATGGAATTGTTTCTTTTCTTTTAATCCGATCACAGTTTTTTTCTTAGTGAAAAGTATTTATCGTCAGGTTATTTTTTATGCGCACGGGGTCGAGGGAAATGTCACCTTTTTGTTCTAGATTAAAATGTTTTGATAAGAAGAGGCAATTTTTTAACTGTGCATCTGCAACTTGTATGTTTTCTTTTCATGTATTTGTTGGTTGCTCATTACATGACAAGCTCTTTTCTTTACACGGCAGAACTGACAGAAGAGTTTTCTGTGGGTGAATAACTGCGAAACTCACGATCCATGTCGATAAAATATTTATTTTGTTAAGTAATTTTTAACTTACATATATATTTAATGACTTTTAAATTTAGCTTTCTATTTTTTTTTTCAAATGAAATCAACATTTCAGCAATAAAAATTCCCCAATGAAAAATTATTTCATTCACAGTTAATTGTTTAAGAACTCGACTGTTACGTAAAAAGAGTGAACGAAAATTATTGCAATAATTTGAAAGGCAGTATATTAAGAAACTTATTTTATTCCAACTTTCAAAATTACAAAATCTCTAAGATAAATGCATATTAATAATTGGATTCCACAAAGTATATCCTTTAAAAATATCTGACGTATTATGTTTTAAAATTTTTTAAATAATTTGTAGTAAACATTTTTGGTCACTTATCCATCAAAATTTTAATAGCTTTATTTCTAAAAAACTGTCCACTGATTTCTTGTATCGGTATACATAATTAAAAAAAATTATTATGCCTTTCCATTTAGTATTATTTTTGATTGTTAACAGCATTGCTTAACAAATAATACCGATAAATTGCTTGCGTAAAGAACTCTGGATTTCTTAATATTCTTTAAACATATTGATTCAGAGTCAGTTGAAAAGGTTTTGTCAAACTGCACGTGTCGGGTAAACATATATATATATATATGTATTTTTTCCAAAGAGACGTCACAGATTTGGAGCATTATGTGTGCTTGCCAGAAGATGTGGCTTGAACAGAATTGGGAAATTTAATCTGATTTATTCCAATCAAAGATGTTGCGATAGTGGGATGATTTCGATATATGTCAAGATCCAGTTTCATTG
This sequence comes from Argiope argentata, assembly GCA_026289955.1. Lineage (NCBI taxonomy): Eukaryota > Metazoa > Arthropoda > Arachnida > Araneae > Araneidae > Argiope > Argiope argentata. The sequence continues at coordinate 361,380 of JAOUZG010050832.1, forward strand.
AACTGCAATAAGCAAATAGTTTAAGATGAAAGATATATCTTATTTGAAAATAAGTCACGAAACAGGGGTATGCTTCTCACGGGTTTTTATTCGTTATCCCATTTACTGAATGCACGTCTGTGATCTGAGGATATACTATTTCACGCTTCTTTCGCTTCATCTTTGAGTGGAATAATCATGGCTGCATTCAGCAATTCATTTTAGTCCATATTACGCACTCATATAAGCTCACATAATTTTTGCATTTATGCAAAAGTAATTATTTTAGTTTATAAAAGCTACCCTTAAAGTTTATCAATACTCTTTCGAATAATGAATAGGGTTGGATAAATACTATAGAGTGTACAATTAGTTGACCTACATATCACTGTGGATATTAACATGGTACTTTTGCAACAATCGGGACATTACTGTGGCTTTTAAGAGTCGCATCATTTTTGCAATTGACAATTAGCTAAGCTGAAATTTCTTGTTAGCATTGTTTTAAATAGATATTATATTAAAAGAAAATTCATAGTATTTCTAACATCTAGATATACATGAAAAATGATGTAATCTCGTTAGAATTCGGTAATATATAATAAATAATAAGGGTGAAATGAAAATTTGTTTTGCAGTTGGAAAGCAATTACCTCACTTCTCCGGATTGATCATCTAATGTACATCAGCGCTTAGTTTAGCTGGACGTCACGGTACATTAATATCTCCAAAGCAATTGACTATAGAGTATTAACCTCCAATATATTAAAATCCATGAATATTGCCCTTGGATAGAAATAAAATAACTCATAAAAATTGTTTTAATGGATTATAGTCTTTAAATTAATACAGATCTTTGAAATTATAAAATTTTGTAGTGACAGAATAAAAGACATTAAGGAAATATTAAGAATTAGTGAGAAAGTTTCAAATATGTAATAATTCGATTAATTAACTTAAATTATTATTTAAAAGAATCATATTCAGGGTGATTCCTAATTCTAGAGTAGCTTCAAAAATCAATAATTAACAAACGAATAAAATTTAAAGTGACTTCAGAAAAGGGAAAAAAGGTTTTTCTTTGTCAGGAAACCAGCATTTGTAGCATAATTCTCAATTTAAACCTTTAGGTTGTTTTGCAGTTCTGTGGACTGATGCGCTATATAACATAAAGCAATCTTTGGAGTAAATGCTTATAATAGTATTATAATGTTGTTACAAATGGCACTTGCCATTAACAAGCGCTCTGATGGCCGACAGCAATTTTAAGCCGAAGGAGCGTCTCTTGTTTTTGAAGTTGCACCAACAAGGGGTAAGAGTACTTCTTAGCCACACACTCATCACAGTCGCTTCCACAGCCCCATTTTACATGGGAGTAATTCATACAGATAAACAACCATGCCTGCACCGAAACTCGAACTCGGGACACCAAGCTCTTGGGGAAGAAGCGCTACCCCTATGCCAGGAAGCCGGCAGTTTGATGCTGTCTTTAAATGTTTGAGTTGTCAGGTAAAGAACGATATTTTCAATACATTAATCGCTATTGGCGATTAATGTTATGTATTATGTCGTTGTAAAAGGACATTATCGACAAAAATAGTGATTAATACAGTGAAAAATTGTATTTTCTCATCTGACTATTAAGTTCCTGATTATATGATACTGTATTGAACATTTACAAGCTTTTACGCCACTGATTGCTTTATGTCAGACTGTAGAATACTCAATTTTTAGAGAGTAGATAGAGTCAATTTTTCAATCCAAATGGGATCTTCTTCTCTTCACTGTTTGAAATACTGATTTTTAAAAGTTGCTCAACTATTTTAAATATCCTGAATATTCAAGTTCAGGAGGATTATTATAAGTATCAACTGTGTTTTTTTTATAGAGCAATCTTTCCTCTTGGGATCCCAGAAGAATTCTCTTTTGTGTCCACTTTCCGCAAGAGAAATAACCGCAATGATCGCTGGAACTTGATTCGAATAACTGACCTCACGGGACAAACGCAGTTTGCTGTCGTGCTCGATCCTCGAAAGCAAGAACTTGAAATGCTAACTCTGGATCTCACTGGAAGAGTGCAAGCCGCACGATTCTTGGATATAAAGGTGAGTTTATTTTGGCCTGTCAGCTCGGGTTAAATTTATTTCGATGTGAATAACAGAATAAACAAGAAGTTTGGAAAGAAAAAGATAAATTATTGGATTTGATAAAAGATAAATATTTGGATTCAAATTATCATAAATTTGTTATTTCGATTAGAAAAACACACACATTTAGATATGTTTTCTTAATATCACGTTAATTAAACGGTTTTAAAAATGTAAAATAATTTCACCCAACACCACACAGATTTATAACCCCATGCAAGTTGTCATGAAAAATTGTGATTGTAAATTTTTGAAATCTAAATTTTTTTAGAAAAGTCTGTACGAGATTATAAATCTATATGATACTTGGAGAAATCCTTTTATAAATGTTAGTCAGTTTTAAAAAAATGCCATATAAAAAAATCGATATTTTCTTCTTTTTATTCATGTGTGAAATTTGAAAATGATTTAAAATTAAATTTGCGTCGAGTCATAATGACAAAAAATATACCCAAAACAAAATTTATCCCGAATAGACAAGATAGCTAGTTAATATTACATTCTTATCCAGTTCTGAATTAAGATTGGAGTTTCAAGCCTATAGCTCATCGGAAAGTTAGTTTAAAATAAATTGCAAACTTTGTACCAAAGAACCAAGAAAGTGAGTCAATAAAAAGGCATTAAAAATAAAATGATGAAAAAGGAACACTCTCGAAGAGTAAAACAAGCATTGAAAAAATTTTGTTTATCAAATGTATTTGTAGCAACGTTTTCTTTTTCTCCTATGCTTCAATTATTCTGAAACCTGGAATTCATGATACTGGCATCGAAAAATAATAAAGGAACCTTTCAAAAATGACAAACAAAAATTTATTTTAATTACAAATTTCCAATATTTTTTCTTGGACTATATAATTTCGTTGCTTGCAAAATTTTAATTTGCGATTGTCAAGCAATCCTGGAAGTCTTTTTCATTCTTAAAGAACGTAGATACATGAATATTTAGAACTGTTCTGTAACGAGTTACGTGATTTATCTCTGTTCTAGAATGTTCTTGAAAATAGTTAAACAAATACCTGTTCTGAAGTCTTGTTAAGAAGACATATGCTGACATCATACTAGTAAGAAAAGGAAGCAGCAAAACAAGAATTTGAGGATAGCCAAATGACGTAACCTCTAACTAATTGCTACACAATTTTTTTTTCATTTACAACTAAGAATAGTTTAATGATTTACAAAAAGCAAAAATGCCTTTGGTAATAAATGCAACAATATTCACGCAACACTTTCTCATATAATCTCACTAAACTAAAAATGAAAAAAAAAAAAAAAAACTAGGAATAAAACACAAAAATTGCAGCTGTGATCATTGCCATAAAATTATTGATGTCATAGCAGACTACGTCTGGGGAATTGACATTTTTAAAACCGAAAGAAGGGTGTTTGCTGCCGGAAGTTGGATAGTATTTCACTTTCGTTTGTAATACTTAAAATATTTGGCTACAAACATTTCACAATTCAGCCTTTGGCATTCATATTACAAAGGAAATTTTTCATTTCTTTTGTTTTGAAATGACATAATACTTGTTTATTTTCAACTAAGGATCTTTCTGTACAAGGATGATGCGCATTACTAACCTAATTTCGTTTTAAAAACCTTAATGTAAGAAAATAGACATGGTTGAAATATATTTTTTAAAATTTATTATTACATGGTTAAAAAGAAACAAGACGCTTATTAATGTTAAATAAAATGATAAATGTTTTAGAATAATAATAAATAAAAGCAGTAAATGCTAAAATAAGACGAATACTGTTTCAGTTTTTGGTACTCAAATTGACAGTATTAGGAGAATAAAATGCTTAATAAAATACAAGAAAATGTATGATTCCAAAGAATATTTTATGAAATGGAATGAAAGTAATTAGGCATGCAATTTTCATTGGAATATATATATATATATATATATATATATTGTGTCACGCAAGAATGGCTTGAAAGGCAGTCAATCTATTGACAAACTTAGACCGAAATTTCATATAGATCTACAAATTTCGTGTAAGTTAAAATTCAGTCTTTCAGTTGCTTGCGTTTTTGAATTAATATGATCACATGCAACACAAAATAACAGATTTAATTCCAAAAATATGTTTTTTGTATTCGTGGAAATTTGAAGCGTTAAATCTGACCGAAATCTGAGAAAAAATGTCTTAATTATGTGGGGGAAATTTGATTCTGGTCTTTGCTACGACTCCTTAGCATGAAGTTGTATACAATGTCATGAATTAATGGTCAGACAGACAGTCTATCTATTGAAAAATTGGTCCAAAATTTTATATAGATCTACAGATTTGGTGTAAAGACTGCAAACAAAACTGCTTTATTTTTTGCCTAGTTTCTGAATTAGCATGATTACATGCACACAAAATAATGCACGTGATTCCAAAAATGTGTTTCTTTTATTCGTTGAATTTGAAATATAAAAGCTGATTAAAATCTCGAGGTTAGTTTTTTTCTTGATGATTACACCTTTGCAGATATAAACATAAAAATGACAGAAGAAGGCCTTTGTAATTATTTTGCTATTTTTAATACCATGCAAATTAAATACCCTTTCCGCTTATTCAGAGGTATTTTGGATTAAAAATTTTACGGCTATGATTATTATTTATTACGGCTATTTTTTACATATTTACTACTTTTTTTTGCCGAATCTACATTTACATCGCTTTGAAAAGAATTTCGTTCATCGGAGAAGCTTATTGATGAATAAGAGAAAACTTTACCACCGCATCTTATGCGCGTAAATCCATCATTATCAAACGGTTTGTTTCTTGTTTACTTCTTAAAATCTCATATTATTTTCTTTTTTATTAAAAAAGGAAATGTAAGAATGCTTATTTATATTTTTTGGTTAAAAAAAAAGATTCGCTCATAAAGTTGAAAGGAAATTGACCCATTCCTACAGAGGTAGAGAAACGTTTCCTTCTTTCTTTGATGAGCACTTTCATTAGGTTAATCGATGCTTCTCGAGAGTCTGCACTTAACAACAGGAGGGGCAGGCCAGTGCAAGGGTTAAATAGCTCTCCTTACCCTCTCATAATCGACCGACTCTTCATGACTTAACGACTTTTTCCAGAAACGGCCTGATGCTGGAACGTTAAACGTTTCTGACTCAGACTGATTGCTTTAGGAACAGACAAGAATCAAATAGCTGAACGACATTTGACATGTTGTAAATCAAATGCTTGGCGGAGCTTAAATTAAACTCATTAGTGGAAAATTTTGATATAAAAGGCTTTTACCTTCACTAGATAGAATATAATTAAATATTTTATATGAAATGTCTTTAAAATATTAGCTATTTTAAAGATTTTGGGATGTTTTTTTTTACCATAGTATTCACCAAAGTTCAATCAAATAATATTTTGAAATTAAATTGGATGCACTGTGGAACATGACTAAATACATGTACTATGGAACATGACTAAGATAACTCTTCTATTCTATGTGGGGGTTTATTTTTTAACTATAATTTCAATATCGTATAAAACTCCAATTTTATGGAATTTCATTAATTATTTTTCTAAATTTTTTAAACTATTGGCATTTTAGGTTTTTTTTTTCATGAGTATCTCATTAGATAAAGTTTTTAAGCGTTAACATCTAACTTATTAATTTAGGATGTAAAATAGTATTGAGACAAAGTATCGCACGAAATGAAGCCTTTGGTTCTTAAAAATACATCTTAGAGGATTCAAGAAAGACTTATAACATATTTTTATATCATTACCGAATAAACTGAAATACCTTTCTATTTTTTTAAAAAAGTAAAATTAAAAATGTGATTAAATAGAAACTTTTGAACTCAATAAAAAAAATTAAAAAATACAGACGAAGGATTCTAGACTTGCTTAAACCTTATTCTAGAAATAAGCTTTATCTTCATTTTGAAAAAACGATAGGAAGACTTTGAGCCTTAACGTCAGATTTATAGTTGGAAAAACAATTGTTGGTAATCTATGGCGTATCATAAGCGCCACGGAGTGTATTGTTGTTCATGTGCCAGTCACATAGGACACTAAAGAAACAATCAGGACATTTATATAACTTTCTAAAAAGTATGATGAAGAGGGATTGTACCATGCCCTAGGTATCATAATTCTATGTCCTAGTTGCTATACACTCTAGATATGGCGCTGTTAATAATTAAAATCAAAAACCCTCTATCGAAAATGCCGAAGAAATATTTTAAACATACTTTGTCAGTAATTACATCAACTTTATAATGTTATAAAAGTACCTGGGAGCGAAATTAAACTAATATAGATGTATTATTTGCAGTTTCAACCATGCAAGCATTTTCTTTTTCTTGTATTTGTTGCAAATCATGATGGTTACATTAAGCTTTGTTAATGTTTGCCATGCCAAACGTTGTTTGCTGAATTTAATACAATATTTTTGCACATCTCTTTAATCAGTATAATATTTACGACTATTTTGGTGATTCCATCGCGCTTAAAAGAAATATATAATAAAATTACCATTACCTAAATTACTGTCGATTGTAAACAAAAACATTTTACTTAAATATCCAATTAATTTAATTACCTCGATTCTTTCTAAAACGCTTGGTTCGTATGCATGTCGGAATTTTTTTCTCAGTTATATATAATTGAAAGTGATTGAGAAATAATCTAGTGACTTAAAAAAATGAAAAAATGTTATAAAATGATGAAAAATGTTTATAAAATAGACATCTGGATCGTTTTTTACAACTCTTATTAAGGATAAGAACACGCATCCTCATATTAGGTTGGGGAAAAAGAAATCCATGATTATTTTACAGCCATCTACCGAGAAAATAATGGATTTCTCTCCATTATTTCCCATTTCTTTCCATATGGAATTTTTGAAAATAATGGAAAAGGAAATACTTTATTTTCCCGGTAGATGGCTGTAAAATAATAATGGATTTTTTCCCCCAACCTAATATCATGAAGCGATAATCTTGAAGAAAAAATGCATTATTGTTCTGTATATGAATACTCAAAATTCGAATTTGTTGTCAAACCTACTATCAAAGGCATCATATTACCTATTACATTACAACTTAAGAACATATTTTGAAAAATATGGCCAGTTAAATTTTTGTGTAAATCTTCTGATGATATGAAAATAAATCCTTATGCATTAAACTGCAGTTGGAAATTTCATGATTTATTTTTTCTACGATTTATGTATATAGATTTATACAGAAAGTCTCTTTCCTTTCGCAGCATAAGAGATTGGGCAACAATTTACCTCAGACTATCATTGAAATGCCTAAAAGGAAATCTCAAGTGCCACTGTTGTCTGGCTAGCAATCGCTCTGTTAAACTGACAGGGCGTTTGCAGTGTATAATCTGCCTAAGAGTTACTTATATATTACGCAAAGTATTCAATGGAGAGGAAGAGGCAAATTGCCATCTTTTCTTAAATAAAGCCGATTGGCGTGACCCAAGAAATGTTAGATGATAATTATTACTGCTTTCGTCGAAGCAGTTCCGCTGCAGGAAATGGCTTTTTTCTCGGTTCTTAAATACTTCTTCATTGATGCTGTAACAAAATGTTGCACGTTCACCGCGCTTTTTTGACAAATGGGTCCGGATGGTTTTTGAATGGTGTGGATATACAAGCAGCAGTGGGTCAAATATGAGGTATTAAAAAACGAGAAAATGCGTTATATACTTTTGATAGCATTTACCTACAAAATCTTTTCATGAATGAACTGCCTGTGATGCTTTGGTAACACAAATTTAGGGATTTGATATCAAATCGCGAAATTTATGATTTATTTAGGATTACGGTTACTTGAAATCCTTTTGTCTTATTTTGTTTTATTATTTTTATTTATTTATTTATTTTGACTTCAAAAGTGCTCTATACCGAACATGTGTAAAGAAAATAATACACGTATATAAAGCTTTAATTAATGATAAAAGAAATTAAATTTTATCCAGCCATATATTGGCATAAAATTAAATTACTATCTTATTACTTTAGCAACTTTTTGTTGAAAATTTTGATCAAGGGAATTGCTTTCATACTTTTTATAGTTCTGGCATTTTTTACCGAGTTTTTAACTGAGGTTGATACACTTAGAGTACACACTGAGCTTGAGTTAAAAAAAAACGAACCATAAAATGAAGATTCAAATAACACATTTCTATAACCAGTTACTATTATTATTATTATTTGCTAAATACTAAAGAGTTACTTTGCTTTATGCATCTTAAGAGGTTTGTTGTTATGACTACTCAATGAGGAAATGCATATTTTTATACTTTCTATTATAAATCCTAGTATTATTTAGAGGAAATTAGCTTAACGTCTCTCTTTTGAAGATACAAGAGAGTTTTTTTAGATAACTATCCTAAATTTGACTTTCGTCAGTTCATACGAACGAAAACCAACTCTCCTACTTTCACTTCTTTTCAAAATTACATCGTCTTGGCTCGAATGGTAGGTACTCCAAATAATTTTATACACCAGAACTAACACATACAAGATGAATTTAGAATATGAGATCTCAACCCAAGGATTAGACATCACGGCCTCCTATGTGCCTATATAGTGCTGTACAATATTCATGTGCTCATAAATATTAAGTTTTTTAACATTTTGATGGATGTGGGACAAGTAAAATGGCATTCTGAATTGTTAGTCTTTTTCTCACATTCTGCACAAAAAAATCGTTGAAATTATTTAAAATAGAAATGAATATTACCGTACTTTTACCTTCAAGAACTTCAGAAATTATGAAATTTTCTTACAACTTTAAATATAGATTAATGCCTTTTTAAATTATCGGGATCACTTACAACTTACTAACAAACTTTTTATTGATTTTTCTATTTCCAGAATGATGATAAAGACTGGCACAAGATAGATTTGAGCGTGCGCCGAGATCGGGTCACCTTATACGTTGACTGTGAATTGATCGGGACTCAACCTCTCGATATCCGAAGGCCTATAGACGTCAATGGAGACATTACCATTGCGAAATTTGAAGACAACAAACCAGTTCAGGTGACGTATTTACGAAAGCTATTGAATTTCATATTGAATTCTAAATACAGATTGATTATATTCTATTAACATTACAGGGTAATTTTAAGCAACGCAAGAGATGGATTCGTGTTTTGTGACAGAAAGACTTTCCGTTAAGAAAAATGAAACTTGCACTTAAAAAAAACAGTGGTTGAACAACATTAAATAACATCAACATTCAAATTTTAATCCTGAGAGAGAAAAAATATGAAGTAAAATATAAGTATAAATTAAGAAAATGAAAGAATGTGATAGAAACTTAATAAACGACGGCAAAGTGCAACTGAATTCAGGTTTGTTTGTTCAACTATTTTAACGTTAAAGTTACTATTTTATAAAAATTCAGTTCTATGTTTATTTTCCAATAAATAAATTTTGACTTCCTAATAAATAATACTAAAATGCTATTTACATCGCCGCTTAACAAGCAACAACATTTATCTCAGTTTTATTTCAAAAATCATCCACTTATCTCAGTCAGAAACAACTCATAATCAGTAAAGAATATGACTAAATTTTTTTCGCATCTAATATTAATAAGAGACGTATATTCACACCAGGTGTGAAAAAAATATTCGTTTAGGGATTTTGAATTGCTTTTCGAACGTTCTTTTGAAAATTTTTGAACGGTCAAAAGGACGAAACAGTTAATAAACAGTTAACGATCTGTTATTATTAATCTTCTTATTTTTGAAACCAACTTTTAATCATAAATTTCTTTAATTTTTCAACAATCGGCTCTAAACAGATAAAAATATAAAACAAAAATTCTTAAAATATTTTTTATGTATTCGTTTTAAGATAATTAGGGCGTCCTGTTGAATGCAAATGGGCCAATACTCATCAAATAATAAATTAAATTTTTATTTAATAGTATTTTAAAATCTCAAAAAAATGTGATTAGCACGGGATGGGGTTGTGGTTTAGTCTTTCTCACTGGTAATGCCAGGACTGAAGTAGATAACAAAAAAATTAAATAAATTAAATAATAAAAAAAAACAGAAGAAAAAATTGTTTTTATTCTTTGGGAATCCTTTGCACTCAGGAAAGATTTCTTAGCTAACTTTTTGAGTTCATTTATTAAAATTATTTGATTTTATTAAAGTTCTGGTAGCCAGGCCCAAGCTAATAAAATGAAATGTCAATTTGAATAAATACAGTTATGATGAATTAACTTGTTTGCTTATGTCAACGAAATATGTCCACTGGTACTGGGCAATGGACCGCGAAGGGTTGAAGGGTTTTTACCCATAACATGTATAAAAAATTTTAAAAGAAGGATATGTAATTTATAAATTTAAAACGTTTCACTAAATTCACAATGACGATTACTAGTTAACGTTAATATTTTATAAATAATAATATAGGTTGGTGAAAGAGATTTTTTAAAATACAACGCAAGAAATAAACATATGAATGAAAACGCAAGCATCACTAACTGATTTAAGATAAAAAGTACTACCAGTATTATTAAAAGGCATTTTTTGACTGCGGTTTCTATAACAATAACTTAAAACTGGATAGGTCACCTGTAAAATATTTTTGACAGCGTATATGTTGTGGAGAATTTCAAACAAACTATATCAGTCAAAGATATTGTATGGTATCACCACAATGTTGTCCGACATTCTGAATGCTGTTCACTATTGTAAAAATATCGAAACAATATTGTTAGACTTATTTTTCCATTTAGAAAAAAAAAGGAAAAAAGACTGTATTAGTAGTAATATCGGGAGATTTAAAGCTTATAACGCCTAATTTCAAACATACTTCTTGGACAAACTTTCATCAATCATTCCATAAACATTTGCAATTCATCAATTAATTAATTAATTATTCAGGATTAAATAAAGTGAGATTATGCAAATAACCTCTAACCCAAATAGAGGTTACATAAATTAATTCAATATAATCTTAATTGTTTTATATAAAAAGAGAGGTATTATTTATAAATACGATTCAATGTTTTTATATTGGTCTGTCAGTTCAGCAAGTGATTCCACAATTATTTTACTATCCATTGTCTACCGCGAGCGTAAAATTAAACGCATTAAATAGCCAATTCCATGTCCTTGCGGTACTTAAAACATCAAAACATTACTCATTTCACTATAAGTGATTTGATTATTTTGCAGAAAAAGTGATTGATAATTGTATCGATAATATTGGAGTGAAAGGAAATGTTGTTTATTCTGTTAAATAGCCAATGATTATATTCCACTAAATTCATATTAACAGATTCCTTATTTGTTTAAAAGAAAAAAAAAAAGAAATCAACAAAACTATTCACAGAAAATTACGTGAGCTTTCATCCCGACGTAATACTAGTACAGCCATCTGGCGGGTCTAGTTAAAATAAATGCAGTAGTCTGCAGAATAGTTGAAATGAATATTTTTCCATATCGTTGGCGATATAATTTTGTAAACTACATAAATGATTGTAATTCAGTTGCTGAATCAAGTGGCAGCAATCATAGTAGCATTCGATACGGTATTTAAAAAAAATGTAATTTATTTAATTACAAAACTAAAATGAAAAGAACTTCCTGTCAGTTAAGATGTAAAATAATTTAACATCTTAATTAACAATTCCTTATTAATTTGATTCTGAAAACATTAAGCGGTTTTAATAAATAACAGAAATGGAGCTTTCAAAGTGCAAAAAATATTTGATGAAATAAAGCCTTTAGAAGAAAATTAAAGAAAAGAATTTGTTAAGCTCCAGATTAAACTAAAAATAAATTCTTCAAAAAAATTCGAGAAAAAATTAAAACATCTTATGAAGTAAAAATTGAACAAAAAGATGAATCAAAAACTTCAACAAAAATACATTAAGATGCCAAAACAAATGTTACAAATGCAATCGGAAATCATTTTTATAATAAAACCAAAAGATTTCCGGAACTGAAATTGAACTCAGTGCCGGAACTGAAATTGAACTCAGAGATCTGACAGGACTCACGTTGAACACGATGAATTTGTTTTTGCGGTTGATGGCGATAATGATGATTAGAACAAGTATATCAGAAGATTAAGTGAAATCCTATCAAATGCGAACAAATTTTTACTGAATGCTTTTCGCAAGATATAAAAATAATTTCAGTTCTAAAAAGAAATAAGGAATATCAAACAGTCACCCAAATAAGTATAGTTTACAACAAGTATATTGTGAGGAATATATAAACTACTGAAAGTCTAAATTACATATTTTGAAATGGATAAAAATTTGAAGCATGGCTCTCTGTAATTCATATAAATTTCTTTATCCTTGATTAAAATTCAATTAATTATATAAAAAATGATAGAGTAAAGTTAAAAATTATGCAAATTTTAAAGTACGTTTTACAAAGGTTTTGAATCATTCAGTGATAAAATATCTGGATAAAAGTATTTAAAAACCTAATTCTATATATTAGTTTTTGAATTCCAAAAATTAAATGACTCTCTAGAATGAAAAGTCTAGAAGTTGATTATTCATTTACGGTAAGCCTGGAAAAATATTTTTAGTAATTTTCAGCTTAGAACAAAAGAGATTTGAATACGAATTCCTTGCTATTCAGGTAAGTGCAATTTGAAATAAATTTTTTATATTCATTTGATCCTCTTATCAGCAATCGATTTCGTATGAATTTCTGGAGAGAATATAAAAAAAAATAGGATTGTAAACAAGGTAAGTATATTTGTATAAATTGTGCATGTTTCTCTTCTCAGATAGTTTCAGGCATGAAGTTTAAAATATCACCGAAAATGAATTGTTAATAAAAAGATATTTCTAAAAACGATTTCATCTTCTTTTATTCTTTGTTTTTAATGAATCATATAAAGTATATTCCTCGTGACAAGTATCTATGCATCTGTAAAAGTTCAGAATAAAGACATGCAATTTGTTAAGAATTATTTCATCGAGACATATCGAGTGAAAATACCTTTTGATAATTTTAAGTAAAAAGTCAAATGTGCGTTAACTAAAGATTCAGACTTACTCTGAAATCTTTGATGCTTAATAAATATGAATAGTGATTAAGACTAGGATTCTTTATCACTATTAGTATACAGTGATGAAAAATCCTACTCAGTAATCAATAAGATTTTTGATTTTTGCAAAGACTGCAAAGTCTTCTTTCTTCAATGGAAAAAATTATTTAACGGTAATTAAAAACCATTTGATAAGCAGAACAGTTATGAGAAGGACACTGGTGTATTCAATGCTCATATAATTTATTTTTTCAGATGGAGCTTCAGTGGATGATTATGACTTGTGATCCAACTAGATCTCAAAGAGAAACTTGTATAGAACTACCAGTAAGTATTTACAATCCCTTAATTCCACTTTTTATAATGGGAGGAGTTATATAAAAAATGAGCTACTCAAACAGATTATTTAACTTATTAAATTTGAACATTTAACTATTTCATTTCTCATAAAATATCTTATTGGATTCTTTAATTTAAGTAACTGTAAATGATCAGTTACTATAAATGCTAAGCTTTGGAAAGAGTGTAAAAACTAATCGTTGATAAATTCGTTAATCGAATCTTTGGAAACTAATCGTTGATAAATTCTTTTATTAAATCGTTCAAAACTAATGGTAAAAATAATCATTTAATATAATTAAACTAATTTAAGAGATAATTTTATGGGGACTTATTATGGTATTCATCAAAGAATTTGAAAGCAGGCTAAAGGATTTAAATTTAAGTATTAAAACAGTCTTGATACAATGAGTTATCTACGAAAAATATATGGAAGATGATTTTAAATTAATTATTTTTATTCGAATTTATTCTATGTAAAATTGAACTTGGATATTTTTAGCAAAATTAATATGCAACAAATTTTTATATCGAAAGACTTGAATTTATTTTGCAAGAAATAATAAAGCGATTTTCTTGTCTATTATAAAAACATGTCATAATTTTTCTTTAATTAAATATTCATAAAATAGGCTTACTCTTATAATATGGGGTATAATAGTAATCAGGCAAAAACTTAATAATCTAAGCTTAAAAATCTGAACGCAAAATAGCGTAAAACGTGAAATTTTAATCGTAAATTATCGTAAACGTGTAGATATTTTAATTCTAGCAAAAAGTTTTATTTAGATTTTAATGTTTGTTGTCTCATTCCTTTTAATATTTTGTTAATTTTTAAGAAAATAAATCGGCTCGAATTTTTCCCTTTTTCTATTCATTGAATTAAAAATTTTTCTACGGGTATGTATGATTAAACCTTTGAGCAGTGTATATTTAATATATATATATATATATATTAAATATACAATATATATATATATATATATATATATATATATTCTGCAAAAAAGTCATAACAATTCCATCGGTTTGCAATTTAAAACTATTCAATTTTTTTTATTTTACCTATAATATTGCTGAAGGTTTTACATGCTGAATAATTTAGGCTAAAAATAAATATCTCTAGGATATTTACATTGTGGTTTTGTTCTTGAAATTTCTTAGCTTAATGTGTCCTTCCCACGAACAAAGAATCATCATCATCAAATCGGGAAAATAAGAAACAACAATGAGTATATATTTACCAAGCGTAGACTTTCAAAATGTTTGAAATTTTTTTCAGCGAAATCTATTGGCGAATTCAATTAAAATGACTATTCCCTATTTGAAATGAATCATTTTATTATATTTCCAATTAATATTCGTCCTTTAATGTTATATAGTTTCGTCTGAGATTGGTTTCGAATAAGATTAAAAAAACTTTCCTTAATATAAAATTGCCGCATTAAAAAGAGAGGTTTATTTTTGTAATTAAAAAAAACTGTCAAAGAATTCGATTGTGAGGTTCTTAAAATACTGTACATTATTTACTTACATACTGTACATATTTGTACATTATTATGTTACTAACCCATTTTCTTACTAATTAATTTACTGCGTGCTAAAATTTACAGGCATTTGATTTGCAGGCTAAAAAGCGAAACACAACCACCTGTCAAGCTTGTCCTCCAGGACCACCAGGAAAAAATGGAACTCAGGTAATTAGGAGACTCTAAACACGCAATGTCACAAAAATCAGTTTTTTCTTTTACAATGAAAAGTAATTTGATTCGAAAAACGTCTTTCTTTGTTGTTAGGGCCCTCCAGGAACGCCTGGTGAGAGAGGGCCTCAAGGATGGCCCGGAATTCCAGGAGCACGTGGGCAAACAGGCCCTGCGGGAGTACCGGTAAGTGTTTTCCTTTGCATTGTATGCATTAATAATTTATAACTAGGAGCATCTAAACCTTTTCCTTACGCTTAAGCATGGTGTGAAAGTTAAGAGAGGAGGTGTCAGCTCAGGTGTCATCCTCGTCATCTGAACGCGTTTTAAAATCATGACGACCCTCTAAAATAGTTGTATATTTCGGGTAAATAGTTGTAATAGCTTTAAAACTGGAAGCTATTGTAAATAAACTGAAAGAGTGGTGCAAATGTCAGCAAACATTTTCTTTCTAATTACTTGCTGGTATTGATACCATACCAGTAAATTATTAGAAATTCTTTATCCTTGCAAAAGTAGTTAGTATGTAAAAATTTTATAATCTCTATACACCTTCTAAACCATTTTATGAACTTGTCTTATTTTTTTTTATTTCATTTGTGTTGATTTGAAAAATAGCAGAAGACTAGAAACCTGCTGTTGAGGGCATTGGGTACATATTAATTAAGAACAGCTGAATATTTTTCTTACTGGTAATATAAATATCGTAGCAATAGATTTTTTTCTGCTCATGAGCCAGTATTAATTTCATATCTCTAAACAATTGAAGATTCATATCTCTCTCATTGCTATTTTGTGGAACAGGGCAATCTTCTAATAATAATTTAAATAATTTTATTCGTTTTACTGCTTTTTACCACCTCATGTGTTATAGTGTAGAATTATAATTTATGTAAGAAGATAGGTATAGTGGCGATGAAGATTTCCTCCTTCCATTGCATAAATATTTTTTATTCCTAATCCAGAACAACTTAACCTTTATCCTTATCGGTGGTAGAGACATCGGAGTATTAAATTTCTCTCTCTAGGTAGGGGTTGATTCTAATGTCGTATCATTTAAAGATTGTAGATTTATTTCATCATCATATTTGATTTGTAAGTTCACACAGACCCTAAAAATATGTTACACCCCTGTCCTATTGTTTCATCGCTTGGGTAACTGGATTGTTTACTAATTCTCCTATACAAGAACAGTAACCCAATTCGTGGTCAAAAAGGCGGCAAGTCAAACTTCTTATAGCTTGAAAATGTGGTAGATTTAGTGTAGTACAAAAAGACTTAATTTAAACATAGAACTTTCTCCTGCTGGCATTGGAAACTAGAGTTTGCTCAAATGTATCCTAACTTCAAATATCTTAAAGTTATAATAAAAAAAGATTTAGAAAGAGCAAAATGATGCATCTTTGAGCTTTTCTTTTACTGTCAAACCAAGTTGTCTTTGACAACTGAAGGTAGTCAAGAATCGTCAATTAATTGTTTAATAATAGTTAATTAGAAATACTCATAAAGAGTTATTTTTATGCTATTCGCTGATATGTTACGCTTTATGTAAATATTTTGGCATGATCAGATAATTGTTATTCAGAAATATTTAAGAACAATACTTTTATTTATTTCATTTTCCTTTTTCCTCATGAATACATGGTTCGTTTTAAATTCAGTTCTCTTAGCTCGAAGCTATGAACTGACGTCGACTTATATCTTCGAAGGAAGAAACATATCTTTTAGTCACACTTTTTTCCAGGCAGACATTCCCTAATTTATATCACTTTATTATTTTGGGTTCTAAGTAAAGTCTTTAATTTGGTATCAGCGTCATGCTGAGTTGAATAGCCGATAATGTAGTGAATATTTTATCTCAGTCACTATTTGTTCTTTAGATTTTAGGAGTTTGCTGACACTTTCACCCACTTCAACCACTTACGTTACAACAACTCAATACACGCAACGCTGACAAACCGAAGATTCATGTCCACTTACAACTGCTTATTGTGCGGGACGGTTGACGTGATTTAATACGTCCCACGCCCAACAAGAATTTTTATTAATGACATTTTTTTGACTGAATGACGAATCTGAATTTCAGCATTCATTCTGTTTTATCTACATCATCCATCATCGCAACAATGCCAGGCTTGGATTTTTAGAAAAAAAAATTTAATAAAAGAATAATTTTCATCCAATGCCAATTTTACTTCTGAATTTCCCGCGAATGATGCTGATAAATTAAATGGGGTAGTAAGTTATATTAACAACTCTGACTTTACAACAGGTTTTGTGCTTAATTTTTTCATTCAAATTTTGCTTCTGAAATGGAGCATACCTAAAATTGCTTCAGGACCATTAAAATGAAATTCTTTGTCAAAAAAATTTTACTTACTGCCAATTCTGTTTCTTAATTTTTCCAGAACGCTGTTATCAATTTAATTTAAGACCAAATTTAATTTACCATTTATAACATTACCAATTCTTGATTTTTCATGCCATTTATCGTTCTAAATTTTATCTGCGTAGGTGTCAGTTTGAAATTGAAAAAAGGTTGTCAATAAACTGAATTTCTTTGGTATCACCACAGAGATGAAGGAGTAGTAATTTCGTTTTAATATATTCCTTATCAACTCAATTTCTTATATTGTGAGCAATAATTTAAGGGATATTTTTTTTATTTATTTCATTGAAATAAATAGTAATTGAAAATTATCTACTTCGCTAAAATTAATTGCATAAATTTAAATGTAATTTTCGCCTTCCCAAATTTTCTAATCTCGTACTCATTTTTTAAAATGACTGTAGGGATATAATTAGATTTATTAAGGACACCTTTATGAAATATAGATTCCAATTCGGCTTTATTAAAATTAAAATTCACCTGTGTTATAATTATCATAATTTTATTTGATCGTAGTGTCGAATCAAATATAAACATATAGGTCAGCATAAGTAAAAGAAGCCTGTATTTTACCTAGAAATAGGATCAAAATTAACAATAATGGGGGAATATATTTTATAATTGTGTTCTGTTTAAATACCTGGCCTTCAAAAGGCAAACGATGATAATGTAATGTCTTCAAATGACAATGTAATATTATAGGAACCAAATCAAATTGCCAAATATGCTAAGAGTGTCTAAGAGAAATGCAATTTGGCTATAGTAAAGCGATTTTTCAAGCACTACAAGGTTTATTTTGGATTCAGAGCTCTTAATTTTGAACCGTAACCAGATGACAAAGAAGATACTTGAGCATGTGTATTTCACTTAATCCTCAACTCTAAACTCGAAGAAGAACTTTTGATTCTAGATGTTAGATTTTAATTTCCTCCAGACTCACATATAAGACGAATTTTAGTAAGCGTACTATATATTGTACTGGAATTATCCGTTGTTGGAGCTGGAACCTTATCACTAGGTCACTGTGCTCCTTAAAACAAAGGGAAAATTATACTCATTTAATTTATTATCTTAAAAGTCATACTGACAGCGGTCGAGAAACGCTTGGTGATTTAGCTTCCTCGTTTTTACAGGAGCAAGTTTCTATTTCGGATTTGAGTACCCTATGCAATAGCATGGCACACATTAAATCCGCCGGAGTTTCATGTCTTTGTCCTTGTGTTACATGGAAATTAAGATATGAATTCAGTTTTCTTTTTCATATTTGGTTATTCCTATTAATTAAAATTAATGGATTTTTTCCAAATAAATCCTGTACAGCATTATAATAGGATATTAATTTAACTAGACTAAACTATGCATACAGTTAACACCACAGTAAATAGTATTTGTCCTCTTAGGATAAGTTTTTGCATGGACAGATATGAAAATATCTACTGGGTCTTTAGTTAAATGCTCCAATTATGGAAAAGTTTTTTGAAAGCTTAAAAATGTTTTTCACCCAATGAATAAAATTCAATATCAATTAAAAAAATAACCTTTCTTCCAAAATTAATATTTAAAAATCCAGATAAACTCTGATGTCTTTTGATTTCTCTGATTAAATTTCTGTTATTTCTACATTCTTTCGTTTTTAGGCTAAATTGGTTTTATAACGAAATTTCCGATTTATTACGAAATGCAATTTGGAATAATTCTTTTTTGAAATATTAACATTTGCATAACGCCAAAAGGGGGAGGGGGAGAGGTATAGATGACCCAACCACTAGTCAAACGGACAACTAGGGAAAAAACCTTAATTACCTTCTTTTCCCTCATGTCAAATTTTAAAGCAAAAACTGTTAAAGGATCAAAAATAAATTATGCTACGAGAAACGTTTACCCTTTCTTAGTTATCTATGACTAGAAAGGATGAACAAATCAAATGTCTCGAGCACCAGCAAGTATCAAAATAATAAATCCTCTTGTTTTTTTGGAATAAATGAGGATTTCTCCTATAACGAAATTCTAAATAGTAATCTGATCAGTTTTGTATATTGATTTCCATTTTGTTTAATTTCAGGGACGAGAAGGACCCCCTGGTTCTCCGGGTGTTGCAGGTCCATCTGGCCCTGAAGTAAGTTTACTGTCAGCTTCTTTTACCTATTTCAACCGAAATATTGTTAGTATTTAATAACAGTATTTTAATTATGGATAATTATTTATTATTATCTACCATTAAAATATTGTAATAAATAATAAAAATTATTATTTATTATTATATAAAATTGAAATATTGTAAATAATTATAAATAATTACTTATCATTATCTACAATTAAAATATTTACTGTTATTTTTAATTGTAGGTAATTTTACTGATAAAATATGCCTTGTTTACAGTAATCTTTTTTTTTCTCAGGGAGCAACTGGACCTAAAGGAGACATTGGATTCCCTGGAGTTCCAGGAAACCCTGTGAGTTTTCAGTAAGCAACATTTATTAAATAAAAATTGGTCTGTCACCCTGGATGTAATAATAAAAATTTTAACTTTAGTTATAGAAAGAATATTCTACTGCTCTCACAGTCACTTTTCTTTTTAAAATTTAGCAATCTGCTTGATCTCATGGAATATTGAAAGTCTTTTATTGTATTTCGCACTTTAATTCCTAATTCCTCATATGCATTACTTTCAATTCAATCGGGTTAGTTCTAATATAAATGCATTTAATGTATTTGATCAGCAATTCATAAATATTACATTTACCCTCACTTAACCTTGTTAAAGATGAAAAAATCTCTTGTGTATTTCCTTTCCATTTAATTTCAAAATTTTTCTTAAGATGATAATTCGGCAAAGAAATCAGAGAGGACTTTCGCCTTTTCGTAAATCGTTTGGAGATGAGATCTACAGTATTTTTCTACAGCTCGTGTGGCAACTACTCTGACCTTTCTTCGTTAATAATCAACCAATCTACCTGTCACGCTTCGGTTAAATGAATAGGAAGGAGGGAATAAACCTTGGTGGCGGATGATTAGTTTAGAGAGAGATTACGATTATGGATCTTATATCTTTTTGTGAATATTTCTGGTAGAGATTTCTGATACCCATTAAAAAAAGAATGGTGAATTTTTTTTATCTACATGAAACATTTTTTTAAAATCGAAGTATGGATTAAATGTTTTTTTTTGTGAACCGAAATGTATCAGGCGTGAATCGATAGATTTACAATGATATCTTAACATTTGCATTTTGAATTCTGAAGCACTTGCTGTCCATCTAGAGAACTTGAAGATTTTTTAAGTTATTTTCTTCAACGGAAAATCTTTCTTGATAATAAAAAAAATTGCAAAAATTCAAGAACAATACTTTTTACAGTTAATTTTCTTCAGTTTCATTCCATTCTCTGTAAAGAAAAAAATCGTATTTTAAATCATTTTAGAATAGTTGCCAATTTAAGCATATATTTCACGATGGCTGCTTTTAAAATTCAATGGCTGTGAATGAACTGATTTTACACGTAAAGGACTTCAGTAGTTTTCATCATTAATGAAAACTACCGCTTATCTTTAGTATCTAATAATATGATATAAAGCCATAGAAATATTTTGGTAATCCCAAAGACTAAAAGTTTTCCTTTAACTTACAAATTAAAAAAAAACTGAAGTGGCTATCAGAGATTTGTTTCTTTGTGAGAAATAATTTCCTTTATAGTCCATATTTGACAGAATTTTACCGATTCAGCAAAGTTTTATACACCAAAAAACAAACAGGCGCTGTCCGAAACTATAACTTAATCAAGCATCAATTTAATCAATCACTTCACTAATCAAACCACTTTTTCTCTACCAACGTTAGAGATATATTTTTTTTGCGAGTAATGCATTTCTTTGTAGTCAAGATTATCCAGAATAATTTCAAGTTATTTACGAAAACATTTTTTTTAAAGCCTCCTATATTAATTTTCAAAGCAGGTATTTTAAAAATATCTAATATAGATAGGTACAAGTATAATATTTCTCCGAAACTGAACTAATCATTACTTTTTTTTAGTTTATACAATTATGTATTTTACGGTTACGTTGATATTTCAAGAAAATATGCTAAGTAACAGACAGTTGTAAATTAAAAAAAAAAAGATATCCGAAAAAATTTGCAATAGATGTATTTTTTAAAGCAAGATATACTTAATAATTTGGATTTAATATTTGTATTCATCATTCAATTTGTTAATTAAAACAATGAAAATTAATTTCCGTCTATTTTACTATTTAAAAAGCTTCGAGTACATATCTTTAAAAAATAGCTTTTTTAATAGGCATCGAATTTATGTTATATTGTTCAATCATGGAGATAAATTTTATAATTCAGAGCTGCTAAAACTAAGATGTCCATCTCCGGTCGGGTCATTAGTGGCGTAACATGGGTCAGCGGAACGGGCACATTATGGGATTTTTTCTTCCGTCCGAAATGTTTTAACACATGAAATTTCAACTGGGACTTAATATTTATTTTACTGATTCGTCGTATTTGGCCTAAAAAATTCCCAAAAGTTGCGCCACTAGACTGGCACTTCAATTATATCACTTTTCTTCGTCACTAAAGGTTATTTGAATTTTAAAAGAGTAAAAATATTGACAATCGTCAAGCTATTCGATTCATTAATACTGCTAAGAAAAAGATTTGTTTAATATTATTACCCTTGATCATTTAAATTATTGGCTATATTTCTAAATACAACCGTGTATTTGAATTTTAGCAATGCAAAAATATTAACAGAATGTGCTTCTGCCCAGCTAATCACTTTTTGGAGGGAAGACGCTGCTAAATCTTATTCAGAATATTACTACTTAGTGCTGGTTAACTCATTCACTGCCAGAGAAATTTACAGACACTTAATTTTACAACAGTTTCCCACGAGATATCTTATAAACAGAAGTGAATGGATTAACTATAGATCTCATCTCCAAGTATGACCTTGTATCTGAATTTCAGAGTAGCAAAAATACTGATAGCCCTTGTATATGCTGATTTCTTTAACATTAATGAGGAAAAAATTAAAATCATTATTTTAAATCTAGATTTGAAACGTCTCATTAATTTGGGCTTCACTTGCTAATTAGGCATGTTCAAATGAATATTTAAAAAGAGTTTCCTTGTTTTGCCGGGATTACAATTTTTTTCTTCAGACAAGGAATTCTCAACTGAAATTAGTCTAAAAATATCTACCATAAACAAATAATTTGATTTCCATGACTTTGATAGTTAAATCTTCTGCCATATTTTTTGATATTTTAGTGGGTGGATGACATGACATTGAATTGGTCCAGATAAATACTGTTGAAGTATTTTCCACTTGAAATTCATTTTTTTCTCTTTTCTCACGTTGATGTATAATTAATCTTTCTTGTCTCACTTAGGGAGAGAAAGGGGACAAAGGCGATCGAGGAGAAACTGGAAAACCGGTAAGGTTACTGCTCACTCATTAGTCACGCTTCCAGAGTATACTTTTAAGGGCTCATTACAAGCCACATTTTTTCATTCGGCATTTATTAAGGGTTTTAGGATCTAGCTGACAAGTGAAGAAAAAGTCTGTGGCCTATTTTTATTTCTCACATACTTACTTACGTGACTTCTCAAGTAACAGAAGAGGTTTAAAAGTTTGCAAAAACACCTTACCAGATGTCTCTAAAAAGTCCGTAAAAAATCGCACAAAAAATCCCTGAATCTAATAAAATTAGCAACATTGCAGTTGAAAAAAGTGTTATTCAAAACCTATGTTTGTATCATCGAGGCTGCATGCATATTCATCCAAGGTCTCAGAAGAAAATCTACCCACACAAGAAGAATGGGGAAAAGAAACTCCTCTTTCTCTGTGTTTGAATGCAAGCAAACTTTCCTCTTTTCTTTCGGGTAATGCTTTTTAATTGGCAGTTGTATCAAGTGTTTAAGCCAGTTTGGATTTTTTTTTAATCCAGCAAATACAACTAGAACTGAACCGCGTGTAAGAAAGTTCAAGCTCTAATGCCATTCGCTGGTTAAGATCCCAATTTCAAACTTTGGATTTCCCAGGAAAAACAAAAATATTAACCTTACTCGATAATAAATAACATGAGTGAAGGAAAAGAGCAGATTTTTCACAAATTTTGGGATTTTCAGTGAGTGTTTATGCATTTATTGAATAAAATTGGTACAAATAAAGAGACTATTTACTATAAAACAGAAATTAGGAAATTATACAAAATAAAATGCTATAAAATTAAAGTTTTATCGCTATTTTATCAAAATGCCGTATGTCAAAAGTTACACTCAACAAAAATGCGGTTTCTAGATGACAGCTGCAAAAATTAGCAAACTATGAATTTCAAGACAGCAGAAAATAATCAAATAATATTTACAACAATATAATAAACCAATGCAAGTATTTACATCAATGTAGCATTATAACAAATTTGACATATGACATTTTGATATAACAGTGATAGTTTTCAGTGTAAATAAGATAATGTCATTTTATCAATGAAATCACCAGTTTCCTGTTGAATTCACAATAAAAATTTTAGATGCAATTAATAGAATATTACATATATTTTTGTTCCATCATGTTATTCATCGATTCTACGCTTTATATATCGTGGAAAGCATGGAAATTTCTTAAAATAATGTATGGTGGTAAGGTTATTGGTGTTTAGAATTGGTCTGCTAAGTTTTTATCTCAGGAATTGCGTTTTGTTAATGAAACAGTTAGACATAATGTCACGAACTTTTAAACAGCGGAACTTATTCTAAGAATGCTTGTCTTTGCCATTATGAGAAGCAATTTGCCATGTAATCAGTGCTACATGATATCACTTGCTTAACCAATCTTTTGCTGTACGATGTAGAATGACTGTCCTCTTTTTTTAATCATATGAATAGCTTATTAAGTTTCTTCTGAAACCTGAACCGTGACTATGAGGTAATGCAGAAAATAGGACCAATTTTTTTTTTCCTTTCAGGGCACCTGTTTTTTTTAAACCCTCTGTAAGAGAACTGCAGTAATTAGTAATCAACATTTACGGTACACATCTGTGGTATACGTAGCTGTGCATTTAAGTAGCTGTGCAATGCGTTTTTATCATGAAAAATTGTACATCATTTGTCAATTTTTATATAAAAAACGTTTCATTTTATAATTTATACACATTCTTAATTAAAATTTTATTATAGATTAAAATAAAATTTTAATTCATTCACACTCTATGTTTACAAGAATAAAATATGACTCTTATAATTTGACTGCTACTTTGACGGTGACTTGTAGTTCCAATAGTAAAATAGCATATAATAATGATGCGTGTCATTTTCAAAAGCATTTAAAAGGTGCAAAATATTGTAATGCTCAATACAATCGACATTTTAAATTAAAACAATTATTATCATATTCGATGGTAACTTTAGAATCATGTACTCATGACTGTACGGTATGGCACGAAAAGCAGATGATGTCATTTTAATCCACTCTCACTGTACGTATCTAACTCGTTATTCTTCAGAGCTAAGTTATTGACTCTAACTGTAAGAAGCAATCATCAGTCACTCATCACTGTAGTATTTCCTAAGAAAATAATTCCATTTAATTGCAATTTTAGACCAAATCAACAATTCAAGGCTTATTTGTGTTGCTTTAATGTTGGTTTAATTTTTATTTTTTCGAAACATTATTAGATATTTAATACTTTTCCTCATAAATTCTGGTAATGAATGGCTATTTGGTCTGAAATAGCAGACTATCATGTCTCAAGATGTTTTATTGAACATAACACATGAAAGCCACATTTTATTTCCTTTAAATTCTATTCACAGATCAGAATATAATTAAATGGGACATTCTTTTTGGTTTTGATAGAATTTGAGTGATTTCTTTTATAAATGCTTTTGATAGTCGATATTTCTTTAAAGAGAAAAATTTAAATAGCATTGGTAGAGGTGGGTGGGAGGCAGCAATAGTTTCTAGGCTTCATAAATCGTACTCATCTCCCGGAAACCTTCTTTTGACCGAGATTTTTCCATTTGAGTACATGATGGATGGCTTGCTGCAAATAACAATAAAACCGACGCCTTGGAGCCAATTAAAGTGACTCGGGGCCTTTCTTAATGGCTACTGACTGACAAGGTCGTGGCCTGCAGTATTCAATCCACAACTCTCGGTTATGCCATTTCTCCTTCAATATTTACATCTCTTCAGCCACTATCATTTGCCTCAATAGAGGCTCGAAAGCAGTTAGTTAGCCAATTGCTTCTTAACTAGAGGACGCGCGTTACATGACGCCTGCATTTGTCATTATTCAGTATCCAAGTTCATCAGACATTCAATTGATTTTCTTGTCTCCAGTAAATTGAACTTGCTCAACGAGTTACCGCAGTTAAAGTAAAATGGAAAAAGTGATAATTAGAGTCATTATTATTAATCTGCCTTATTCAACTGATACAAGAATAGTACAGGCTATATTTAAAAGTAAAATTAGTTTTGGAAACGCCTCTTCGTTTATTTTCTTGCATGTAAAAAATATTAGTTTTTATTCCTAGGCCACCTGAGGTGAATCGTGAGAAGAATACATGATTACTATGTTACATTCTGCAAATGCCTGCACTGATATACAACTCAATTATCAGTAATTACAGCAAGTATTTTACTGAGAATAAACAATAAAAACTAATTAAAATGCTCAGCAAAATGTTTTGGTCTGTAATAGTTTAATACATTTTGCGCCGTATCTTAAAAATACTTGCGAAAGACCATTCTGCGGTGTAAGTTATTGAAACAATGAAACGTGTTGGACGTAAGTTTTTGCACTTCAATGATAGCAGCCGAGGTAAAAAAAATAACTTGTTTAACACATTTTAATGCATTTTCAATCGCTCTCTTAGGGTCCAACTGGTCCCAGAGGTCCACCGGGTCGTCCAGGACCAGGAAGTTCGGTAAGAATCAATCATTTTGTCAAGAACTTAATTAGTTTCCACGTGCGAGAAAATTTTATGCATTGAATTTTCATATAGAAATACTAATTCAGTTATAGTACAAGTCATTTTTCACAAAAAAAGTCATGCTATTAAAATTAAAGGCAATTAAAAATATTAGAATAATTTGCAAATTTTATACTTGATCACTTTTTACTGAAAAAGGATGGACAAATGATTTTTTAAAAATAATTTTATTAGTATTTCATATTGTATATACTTAAGTTAGAGCACGAAAATACTTTGACTTTCTATTATAGGTCTAAAGCCCATTATAAAGTATTAAATGTAGCTGTACGTCAAGTTTGTGGACGTCTTTTTCGTTCCGCCCTCAATAAAAATCTAAAGAATAATCAATCAAATAGGAATGTCAAGGTCAGCTGACAAACTGAAATTTATCACAGACAGATCGTGAAATATAGTAAAATAAAAATCTATTCTGATTCTCAGCTTACGTAAGTCGATTGAGTTATATTTAAACCTTGATTCTGTCTGTGGCAGAGAATTAGCTATAATACTTTTGGGGTGGGAGACTGTGATCACATTCTAGAAAAAATATTTTAGAAATAGAGAAAGGTATTTTATGTTGCTAATAGTACTCTATTTAGAGTAACATGCTATAACTGATATATCCTTTACACTTTACAAAAGGAGAAAAGTGGTAATGTGCTTTAGTTTTCTATTTAAAAGAGGTGTTTTGAGTACATTAAAATATCATTAAACAAAATTAGAATCTAGGAACTTAAATTTTGGAAATATATATTTAAAAAAATCCTTAAATAATATATATAATTTTTTTCTTTATTATTCATTCGCATTAGAGATACAGTATTTATGTAGAACAATTATAAGATTATTATATTTTTAAGCATCACTTCGGGTAGAGGTTAAAAATTATGAATGATGTTTAAGGTTGATCTAAAACAATGAAGTTCATTTGGTAGAAAGTGATTTGTAGTTTTAAATTTTCTGAAAACAAGAAAAAGGAATAGGCGTGTCCTTATAAGTAAAAACCAGTTTTTAAAAATTTCTTTTATAATATAAAAATCAAAATCAGGAAAGAAAAATGTAACATAAATATTTATAAGAGGATAAAGAAATTAAAACTTCAAAAAGTTTAAGATTTTCTACGGCAAAAACTGTAGTAGCATTTGGATTATCTATTTCTGCTCTCTTTAAAAACTTTTTTCCATTAATAAAAAATTCTTGAATACAGTCAGAAGCCTGTAAATTACATATACATATATATAAAACCAGAATATCAGACCAATGAATTAGCGCGATTTTTATTAATTCTGTTTCACAAATTCAATTAAGTGCAGATGTTTTCCAAGGTAATCATCACTTTTGAAGGGTAACAATTAAGTAAAATTTATTGTTCTTATAGAGCTACGTGCAGTGAAATGAATTTACGAGTTAAATTGTTTTATCGTGAAATAATATTTAGTATAATGATATAAATCATTTACGGAACGATTATTTGAAGATTATTTATCCAGAGCAGAATCACGAATTAGAATTCAATTCTGCCAAAGTCCATTATGTTGGCGAGACTGTTTGAAGTCATATCTGATGATGGTTAAAACATCCGAATATTATTCAGAGTGAGGCTTCTGAAATAACAAAAATCTGCACATGCGCAACACAGTATTTGGAGGTCACAGAAGCTTTAACAGCCTGTTCGACTTCAAGTTTAGTTCCATTGTAGCTAAACTTAGTTTTTAATAATTAATTTAATTTTTTATTAACACTTAAGAGTGTGAGCAACTGAAATCGAGAAGTCTTTTGCTGGTACTCAACTGGCTGATCATCTATCTCTGTTAAATGCAGAGGCGAATTCAGACAGTTTGCAGTTTCGGACAGTGCGCATTATAAGACTCCTTTTTATAATAGGTCAATTCAGTCCTACATTTCAACATTTTTTTCATTAATCAGCATACTAATGACTTATCTCAAATTAACTTTTTATTGAAGTAAAGTTGAAAATACATGTTTTCTTTCTCTATATTTTAACGTGTCTATCATTGGAATAAATGACTAAAATAATGAAATTCTTGAATAATTAACCAGGATAATTTATGAATGGTATGATAATTTACAAAGGAAAGCACTTAATTATCATAATGTGCTATAAAGCGATAATAAACTTCAAATAAGTAAATTATAAAAGGATTTGTTTAAGATCTGTTATATGCAATATAGCATAGCCCGTTAAGTAAATAATTAATATTCTAATATGTTATAAATAAATAATTAGGTATTCTTTAATTCTTAAATTCTCTTAATTGAGAGCATTCTCAAATATGCAGGTGAGATTTTTCTATATTTGTGGTTGGTTCACGCTTCTTTTATGGATACAATAAAGATGTGGGTCAAGTCGCCCTTATTCCGATTATAATTCATATCTTTATGTAAGAAGTGTGTCGTGAACTTTTTATAACAGGAGCTATAATGTATTCATTATGAAATCAACTTTAATTTTCGCTATGACTGAATTATTCAAACTACCCCGATATCTTTGGCAGGGAGGGGATACTCTTCGTGGATATTCTATTTAATAACGGTTTTAATAATTCAACGTAAACGCATAATGCTGTTCTGTTTTATGATTCATAGGAATAATTATTTTTATTTTATTTACAAATTCAATTATTTGCAATTAGGTATAATAGCCTTATTTAATCGACCCACTTAAGACTTTTTTAGTCAGCAGTTCTAAGCAGCTACCAACTCGGACTCCGCCTCTTATTGAATATTTCTTTAAATCAGGTTGTTTGGCTAAAAAACCATAATCGTAATTATTGCAACAGAAATATGATTAAATAAAATAACTTATCCTATTTATCATCAAGAATTTACCAGGTCCAGAAACGGGACAACATTTTAACAATGAATTTTCAGAGACAGAAACTTAACAAAGTTAAAACTTTCTTTAAATAATTAAGCTTAAAATATTTACCCAGATGGATGACTTATAAAAATAAAAGTTCTACGATAAGGTTATATACAGAGATTCTACAAAAGGATAGTTTATTTTTAATTTCTAATTTCGTATGATACTTTTTATTATATATTTAAGAAATAATATTAATCTTTCATTTCTTTATAACTCCATGTCTAGGGTGAAGCTGTTGCTGGTCTTCCAGGTGAATCAGGGCCACCAGGTCCTCCAGTAAGTTTTCTAAGAATTATTTAATAGTAAAATATTGGTATTCAGAGGTAATATCATATTCCAGGTATTAAAAAAAGTTTAATTAGGAATAAAAAAATATTAATAACTACCTTTCACTAAAAAGTGTCGAGAAGAACAGTTCAAAATTCAAATAAAATTTTAAAAAATGCTTTTAAGTTGAAACATGGAGATTCTGGTGAGGCATAAGCTCAATAAATTTCCTTCAAATAACTTTGCATACCTTTATGGCTGCTGTATTCAAAACATCCATTAAACGCTTATGCAGTCGTGAATTAGTCTAGATGAGCTTTATATAGTTGGATTTATAGTTAACAATTTTTGGTCATATGGAATGCTTTAAATTTGATTTCGCAAATGAAGCTTTTTTTAGCATGGGAAGTCTATTGTTTTCATGCAAGAAACAAAATAAAACCGGTTGACAATTTGACATTATGAAGTTTAAATGCTTTATCATGAGTTATTCAATTATTCTTCATTACCTTTTCAACACATTCTTCTTCGACTGTATTTCGTTTGAACTAATCACCTGAGCCTCATGGAATGTTGTGTGATTCAGGATATAAAGCCCTAATTAACAAAGGAAATGTATTTTTTCTGCTAGAAACAAAATATGATCAATGATTTAATGATATGAATTTTAAATGCATTATCTTGAATTATTGAATTACTTCTCTTTATCTTTTAAACTCAACTTTTTCCGTCTATCTTTCATTTGAACTAATCACCTGTGTTTACTTCCTGTAAAGGATCATAGTAATTTTAACTGCCATTCAAAGACTTAACTTATTGCATACCTACCTTAGTAAATCTATTACTAAATTAATTTTAAAAAGATAGATTATGTAATCAGTTTGTATAATTTAAAATATTCTAAACCCTTTTTTATTACATTTTGATGGGATAAAACCCAATAAATCCTGGAAATCATTTCAAGTTTTATACATTTCAATTTATCCTCGAGCTAACGACGAGCTTCTTTTGGAAATCATCCTTGCCTGAATGAAGAATTTTTCCTAGAAACATAACTATTTCTTCTGTGTATTCAGTTCAATGGTTAATAACTAAATCTATTTTTTAGGGTGTAGCTGGTCCAGAAGGTTTACCAGGAAGAGATGGCGTACCAGGTTCAAAGGTAAGCATTATTACGATGTAAAATGTGTAATTTCCAGGAAGGTCAAAATGTGGTAGGAATCTGAAATCGAATGACTTAATGTAGTAATTTACAGAGTTTCCTGCTGTGCATTCTTATTACAAAGTGCGATGTGGATTTTTCAATAATGTATTTAATATATACGTGACTGAAATATTTAACGTACAACATATGATAATGACAAGAGTAGTTCTGCTAACGATGTACAAAATGAAAGGATTTACTTTTCGAATTTCATATCTTTTCACAGCTCAAAATTAGAAATGATCTATGGCGTGGAAGAATTTCCCTGCAGTTAAAAAATATTTTTTATGTTAAGTTGTACTAAGTAAATAGAAGAAAACAGTATATTTTCTGATAAACTGAGAGAAATTTTTACATATGCCTCTTCGCGTGTTTTTAATCTTAGGGAGAATTTTTCAAGTGAGTTGCAATTAACTTAAAACCAGCGTCCACCCAAAACTAAGAAAAGCAGTCACATTTCTACATAGCAATAATTTCTTACCATTTGATTTTCAATACTTTTTAAATTAGATTAATTCCTTTAGTTTTTTAACGGAGGAAATTTTTTAAATGCTATTATTGTTGTAGATATTGTATAAAATACATACTTTGTTACATAGAGTAAATAGTTGCTGAGAAGCGTTGGAGATAGAAGGGCAACAAGGTATCGTGCAGTGACAATGATTTATGCAACTGAAAATTGCATAACGTAACTGAATTCTGCAGCTTTCGATCTCAATTTGATGCTCATTAACTCTTTTGGTCTTTTATTGTAAATTAGCTACCAAAAACTTGATTCAGATCATGAAAAATAATCGTGAATTTGAATTTTAGTGGAGATAAATATTATTGATTTGAGAGTAAACAAAAACTTTTTAGCTAGCAAGTTCATTATTATATGACATTTTTTAATGTAACTTCAATTTCTTCAGTACAGTTGTATTTTAATTTATTCCAAAATTAATATAAACATCGAATTAGAATTAGAGATTACTTACTTACAAATTATGGAAGATTCGAGCCCTTTATCTTCAATTAAGCTTGGCTAAGAAAAGAGAAGACAGTGTATTCTAATATATATTTGACTTTATATTTTCTTCCCGTCCAGCATTTCCTATTTAGCAACTCATCATAATTGTAGCGCAATTTTCTCGTAAATATGCTCATCAAAATATTTGTTTGTGGTAATTGCTTACTCTCAATCTGCAATTTTGTATAATTTACAAATTTATATATATATATATACAAATATATCAAAATCAGTAATTTTATTTTAGTATATTAGATCAAATTGGATGCTCGTATAAATATATATATATAAAATATATCAAAATCAGAGTCATACTTAAGTTCATTGGGTATGTATCTCAGTCAAATAATTTGTAATATTAAATAACTCCTCCATTTTAATTTTTTCTATGACTTAGTTCCTCTAAAGTAAGTTTCAAATGTTTACGCAGCTGTTTTATTTCGGAAGTCGTTTAGTTTTTTATTCTTTCTTTTACAGTAACATCCCTTGTGTTTTAAATTTTAAAACAACGATTGTCTTTCATTAGTAGCGACTCAAAACCGCAGTTGAGAAACGATACGAATCGCAGAGCAGTATCTTACAGTATCATGAATGAATGAAATAGTTTTTGTATTTAATTTCAGGGTGATAGTGGCTCAAAAGGAGATAGAGGTTCACCAGGTCGCAGAGGTCTTCCGGTAGGTATTGGTTTCATCTCCACAATTTAAAACATTGTTCAGTGATAATTAAGTTTTTTTTAGTTAACCCCTCGCCATCTTTTGATGAGCTAGACACGTGCGTCGCATTAGCCGATTTCCTGGTTTAATAAGCACCACCACCTATTTTAATTTTTCAAATTTTACGCAAGGAAGAGTTTTAAAAAACTTAACTTATCGAAGAATTTTTTTAACATCTGCATATAATGTGTGATCATCTGTTCCGGCCAAATGTGAGAAGAAAATATTCGTTCTTGCCTACGAAGCATTAATCACTTTCTTCCAGTTGTTAAATTTGGAAAACAGAAATAAGTGGTGTTACTTGTTAAGCGAATATTTTTTTAAAAAAATCTCTAACTAATCCGAAACATTCTCCAACATTATTGAAACCTTGCTTGGAATATGGAAAAATATCACACATTTGTTTGACTATTGCCGACATAAAGATTTAAAAAAACACGTGTCTGTCGAATTTTAATTAGTTTATCAAAAAGAAATCTCTAGGACATTAAATTATTAAGAAATCTGGCTAAAGAAATATTATGCATTAAGCAGAAAATGATATAGATTGCTTTAATACATTGTAAGGGAGAACATTCCAAACTTCGTAACATTCATAGTTAAGTAGATTTTATTACTTGCATCATAATCGAACTTTATAAAAATTGTAATTTAAATATGAAATTTACTTTGGTGAAGTATCTTATTTAGAATTATATATCAAAGCTCATACTCATTATATTTTAATTTGATGGACAAAAGAATCTTGAATCTTGATGTAAATATTTTCCCCCATATTAAAAGTGTTTAAAAAATCATCAAAAATATTTTTTTGAATTTTGGAAATTACGCAAGATAATTTGAGAGTTACGACGAGCCTTAAAAGCAGAACTACCAGAGATCGACATAGATATAGATTTTATCAGAGACTGACATAGATATAGACTTACAAAACATCGACATAAATATAGTTTCTACCAGAGATCGAGCAGCCCTTTTGATTGGTCCGGCAATTTTAGTGTTAAGGAAGATCATACGTACCAAAATATATCAGTTTTGCACAAGGACATATAGGTTTTAAAACTGTGCATGGTTTTATTTAAAGTAAATTGGCACATATATATAATCATATTCATTAAAATCAAAAATTTATAATTATCTTGAGATAGTAGATATACGATCAGTACATGTGACATCTAATGGAAGCAGATAATTTGCATTTAATCTGTAATGTAAAATAAAAAAAAATAATTACTCCGTCATGAACTGTTAACAGGCTTGCTTTGGAAGTAATTTTTTTTTAATTATTGAATCAATGCAAAAGCAGAAAATTAAACAATTAAAAATAGGGAACGATTTTCTTTTCTAAAAATTTATCTGGAGATTTTAACCGCCGGGAGAAAAGTGACTCTTCATAATAGTAAAAAGGCATCACGATCTAAAAAAAATGTATTAATAATACAAAAAAATGTCGCCTTTTACTCTCCAATTTTAAAGGAAAAGCAATTTGCCCCCTAAGCTAGAGATTCTTAGGCATTTTTAAGAGAGATAACAAGTTTCAGAACATATTCATCTGAAGATTTGCTGTGTTACCCGGCTGGATGTTTAATCTACCGCTATAAGTGAAACATCTCCTGATCGAAATGTTTTTAAAAGTAAGATGAATACTTTGGAATCTTCAGATGTTGGACCATAATTCCTAACCACTTATTTTAATCCAAATAATAATGTAGATACAAAACAAACCGTTAATTTACCAAATCTTTCCTAGAATGTAATATCCATTAAACATAAATAGTGGAATTCAGAAAACAACGAACACTTTAGATAGACGAATTGCTTTTTTATCCTTTATGATCATCACCTTATGGGAAAAAAATTTCTTGAGGAACTCATTCCTTAAGTAACAGGCATTAAATGACTAAAACATATATTCTGTTGTTTTAAGACTAAATAATGGTTTTCATGAATGGAAAGAAAATATTCAACAAATGGCTTCTAGTGCAAGAAAATTAGCCTATCTATAGGTTCAAAAGGGAAAATAGTCACTTCTATAGAAACTGGAAATTATTTCCAACTATGATGGATAAATATTCCCTGGAACATGTTTTTTAGATGCAGTTGTACAAACAGAGCGTTATGCAATTATGTATTCAATTTTCTACAAAAAATTCAGCTGAAGAGCTTATTTTTATCCATTTCTCAGTTGCAAATAGTAGTTACTTATCAATATTCGTAAAACGCATTCAATATTTTCTCCTCTCAAAAAAACAAATGTAACCATGAGAAATCTTGAGAAATGACAAATTTGATGTTCACTTGATTGTTCTAATTAAATATTTTTCCCAGCTGAAAAAAAATGATTTCACACAATATTCTAAAAGATTCTACTTTATCCTCAAAGCACAAATGCCTATCTGACTTCATGAACGTATTTATCCTAAGGCTATCCAGATTGAAAAACATTTCGTCTGATAAGACTATGATACCTGCCGATACGATCAAAGGTACAAAATTTTTGTATGCCACCGGCTAAAGCATCAATAATACGAGGAAAAAGATTAGTGTCAATAGCTGCCATAACAAACACTAGTTGTGCAAATTATTAGACGGAGCAACAAGTTGGGTTTTTATCTGAGTTGCATTGGAATTTTTCGCGCTACTTAAGTGTAAAGCGAATTGAATATCATCTGCCAAAAAAAGGAGGTTAGAAGTTGTTTTTTCAAAGGAACTATTTATATTCAGGTTTTTAAAGCAGGAATGAGAGTTGAGTATTCTTCTTTAATAGGTAATAATTAGATAAGGAAAAGTGTAATTCAGAAGTAAGGCATGAAAAAACAGTGTTATTTGCTCTAATTATTTCTTCCTTTGGACGGACAGACGGACCACACAGACGGACTTCGTAAAGGGTAAATATTAAATGATGTATCAAATATAAATTTCCGTTGTTGCCTATTCCAAATAATGATCCATTTTGTCTTTTAATTATCTATTAAATCGCACACATTTTAAGAATATAGGACGACACGGTTCCGCAAATAAATAATCAAAACATTGAGGCAACAATTCCAGTGCTATTTAAATTATTATTACCTTTTAGTTACCTACTGACTCCAAATTCAGTCGGCCATGCTTTTATCCAGAATGACTGAATTCCCTATTTAACAAGAAAAACTCGAACAAGATTTTCCCTTTTTAGGGATTACTAAAACAAGTTGCGCCGAAAAATTAAAAAGCATATTATGAAACATTTGTGCATGCGTAATTTTTTATTAATATTTTAAATTTTGTTTGCCTTTTTCAGAAAAATATTTTAAAAACTTTTTTAATAAATAAAAAGAAACAGAAACTAGTTATTTTATAAGTGCTGACAAGGAATTGTCATGATTCTTAGAACTTGTTAAAAAGATCCAATGAACATGCTCAAAAAATAAATGTCTAATTTCCATACTAATGATTCACGTAATGAGCAAAAGTAATGATAGCTATTTGCGATTGATGAGCGCGGATGCAATTAGCAAAATTATGAGTAATGCAATTAACATTAAGATAATATTTCATTTGCCCTTGACGAGTAAAATGCAAATGAATTGTCATGAGACAGAAATAATTTGTTACTGTTGGCGATTAACAGACGGTTTTCATTTACATTAAACCATTTATAATTTCAACAGCCTAATATATTATGCAAAGAAAGCCTACAATTTAAAATATTCTGCACATTTTTCGCATTGAATAAGTAAGACGAAATTTATTACTTATGCCCAAAAATAGCAATTCGCATTGCTTTTTGTAATTTCATGTATTACACAAACTATTTTCATTAGAATAATATATTATAAAAACCAAAACAATAAAGAAAATACACTTCAATAATGAAAAAAATGTTCATTTATCATTAACTTCCTGTTGTGTTGTAATTTGGAAATTGCATACACTAATGAGAAATCGATGACAGTAAATTGTCCTATTATCTTCAGATTTTACTTGTTAATTAATCGATTAATATAATTAAATTTTAAATCTTTATGAATAGCCCCATCTGCATATGAATTTGAGAAAAATTGAATTATGACTCTATAATTTTATGTTAATGAATATTAAATTAAAACTTAAAGATAAAAAAAATTAATTAAAATAAAAAAATTTGTTCTTTGATATATTAAAAGGAAGAGTATAGTTAAAAAATATCCATATACTGAACGTATTTCTAGAAAAATTATGCATTGCCTTTTTTCCAAATTCTTTATTGAATTATTTTTGTGGAACGCGGTGACTTAGTTACAGGTCTTGGCTACGAAACCCGATTCCACGAAGAACTACCAATTATACGAAACTGGTACACATTAAATTTGTTGGAATCAAATTTCCTTCGTTGTTTCCCTCCTTATCTGGCAATGGTTAAAAATCTCGCGTTTTTTCGCTATAAAAATCCCTTGTGTTACTTCAAACTAGGTTCTAAATATAACTAAATTAATTGTGCAATAACTTTGCCATATATTCAGAGAATATTTTAAATCAAGTATAATAAAAAGAGTATGTATTATGTGTAAGTTTTCTTCATGTTTGAATGCCATATTATATATGTTCCTTTTATAAAGGAATTTGATTCAGCTCAGGTTGATGCCAAATATGCTTTCCAAGTAAAATAAAATGTTTTTTATAGAATGAAAAATTTCATTCAATGTGGGTGGCATATATATATATATTGCTGAAAAGAAATAAACAAGAAATATGAGAAACAGCCAATTAGGCCGTATTTGATTTTGACAAGAAGGCAGCTGCATAATAGCATAGTTAAACGTATTGTGCAAAGAAAAGATTTCGTTTGTAGTAAACATGAAGTAAAGTTTCAGAAAATTTTATACGGAATTTAGAATCACTGAAAATGGACCAAGTCTTTGGAGATTTTTACTTTGAAAATTTCGGACATTGTCGATTTCACATATAAATATTCAGACAAGGAATGATTAAACATACACATGATGACATTTCAGTGGAAAATTAATCCAACTGATATGGTATCCGAACTGGCTAAGTGCGCCTCGCAAAATCAAGTCAAAAAGTTTTATAGATTTACATTAACATGTTTCTTTGCAATTATAACATGAAAAAGTTTCTACTCCCCCTCCTTCCCTTTCAAACGCATGATAACATGTAGTAGGAACTGGGTCCCAATAAAAATTTAAACCGCCTGAAATCCTTCTGCGGAAGGTGATTAATCTGATGACGAAAAGAAAATCCTCCCTATCTGTTTAGATGAATATTCGCGATATTCTCCATTAATAAATAATGCTCAAACTAAAAGATAACGGTGATATAATGTAGGTAAAGGAAAAGTAAAGATTAATCTATTGCTAACAGCTCGTCTGAGTTCCAATCGCAAAGAATAGGACACGATCTAGTTCTATTCCAGGAGATCTTTTTTCCGATCCAAGGACTTGTTTATTGAAGTATTTGCAGCTATCAGAACTCATCAGCAGTTGAACTTTGAATTGCTGCCACACCCAGTACGTACTGATCACTAACTGCTCCACTTGCTAAAAATAACTTGAACTGAAAAAGATACGTTGAACAGCAGGTCTAAAAAAGAAAATGTTTATTGTATTTTTACTAAAATGTTTACGTTTTTTAAAAAGTTGAATTAAACAAAAATTATTAATAGAATTAAATTATACAAAATAAAAAATTAATTTTTTTTGCCAAAAATTATTTTGTGTAAAACCAATGTCTTTAAACTTCATGAAACTTTCTCGTATACTCCCGAATGAAGATATTTCCATTTACTTCTGTTCTAAAATTATAAACTTTTAATATTATGCACGAATAGCATGCTTAATTTTTTTTTATTTTCAGGAACTCGCACGTGAGCGCTTCATAGTATAAGAAACAAAACCGAGAATAAATTATGGAAACCTTATTTATAACTTATTGAAACAAAAGTTGACAAATAACAACAATTTTAGTAATATGATTACATGCTAAATTTTATTTATCTAAGTTTTTTTTTTGCATTTTGAAGTAATCGTGCTTATATGTAGGCAATTCACTTGTTAGAGAATGGATTACGTTCAACACGTGATTAAGATTTACACTTTAGTGTCAAAAACTTTATACTAAATCTTATCCATCTAGCTTTCCACATTCTGTAGATATTGTGTTCTATATATTCTGTAAATTTGCAAATATTTTGTAGATATCACAGATTTTTCGTAGATATTCTGTAGATATTGTAGATATAGCAGATATTTTGTAGATATAGCAGATATTTTGTAGATTCTGTAGATATTGCAGATATTTCGTAGATATTCTGTAGATATTGATATTTCTCAGTTATAGACAATGTTCCCATAAAGGTATATTTTTTAATTGATTTAAATCTATCAATTGGTGCAAAGACCTCTACCAAATTTCATCTATTTAACTCAAAAAATATATATCCGTTTTAGAGTTACCGTTATTTACAGACAAAAGACAAAAGTCTAAACATTAATTTCAGACTCGATGATGTCTGACGAATGAAGATCCGTCAAAATCCTGAAGTTGAATATTAAGATGATAATAATAATTCTTTGTATATTTCATATATCACAACGTAAAACGTAAGTTCATAAAATGTGGAAAATTTAAACACATTTTATGGTGCCTTATTATAATCAAAACAGCAAATTAACTGTCTCAACAGCAAATCTCTGAATCAAAAATTAACTTTCAGTCCGAATAAAAAATGAATTTTTCTAAAAAGAATCGAAAGGGAATTTTTGTGAAATATTTAAAAGAAAATGTTGCTCAGCAAAAACTTTTTTTTCCATGTTACATATTTTTTTAATCTTTCAGGGTTTAAAAGGAGAACCAGGAATTGTTGGTAAACCTGGACTTCCAGGACCACCAGTAAGTTAATTTTGCTAATGCAGTTTTTTAACTGCAGTGTCTTTGAAATTTTGTTAATTTTATTTATTTATATTAGATAGTGTATAGATCAGAATATAAGACTTTATTGTTTTCCACTTAAATGAGTTTTTATTTGCATTATCATTCTAGTCGATATAATTATTTAATTACTATCATTACAAATTTATTTATAATAAAAGTTATTATAATAATTGCATTTTTTTAAAAAAAAATCTATTCCTTGCAAGATGCAAGCATGTATAGAATTTTGCATAATTAAAAGGTCATTAGCAAGTCATTATGAATAACTTAGTGTTTTGATTCGAAAAAAAAATATGATTTCACTTTATACGAAGGTTAGATTTAAGTATGTTAATATCTAAAATTAGCCTCTCTTTTTAATTTTAAAAGATTTACAATTTGACCTAGAAATTTTTTTTTTATCAAAGGCACTGTCAAGAATTACTTTAAGTTTCCAGTAATGTCAATTTATTTTGATATTTTCATAAAAAGCTCTTCTTATAGAAAAACAGGAAATCTAATTCTGCATTTCCAATGACACTTCACATAATTTGTAACACTTGCTATAATTATCGTCATCGGTCATTGACCTCTCATTATCTTAAGTGCTGTTATGTAACATTTTACTTTAAGTACAAACAATTTTTTTAACAAACTCATTTTTTTCCTTAGGGTCAACCAGGACGAGACGGATTACCAGGAATTTCTGCTGATGGTCCTGCGATAGAGGTAATGAAGACTTCATTAACGCGACTTCTATAATTACTCTAATGACTGCTCTGCATAATTCACAACATAATTCAGGAATTTAGATCTCGACCTATATCATCTTTAATGAAACTTACCTTCAGATAAATCTAGAGAAAATAATTGAGTGATAAGAAGTATTCAATATTTAAGTAATATATAAATAATATGAATTTTAGTACACCTTTAATTATTGTTTAAGGACTCATGGTTTTTTTCCAAAAAAAATTATGTTACAAGGACTTTGATTAAATAAATAGTTTACGTTAATTATAAACTCCAAAACCATTGTTCTGATAGCATTTACGTTATAATTTCAATGTATATGTAATAATGTAATATTAGCTATACTATGATTCGTAAAAAAAATCAAGAAAAAAATACCTAATCAAAGTTTGAGCTTTATATTTAAGAAATATGTAGTGTAGATGAGATATATTAGATGTTTTCCGAAAAGAAATTCTAGTTTTAATTCCTTCTAGTTGGTAAGCCCGGTATTGTTTGGTATTAAAATCCTTTCATGCATAATATTTCTACACTGGTGTGCAAAACTTAAGCAACAAGTGCGTTTTTTGTCATAACTCTACAAGAAATCAACCGATTGACATGAAATTTGAATATGATGTACATTATTTTGTACTTAAACGATAGTGAAAGAATAATGGCGCAGAAATGAATATAAAGCTTAAAGTAGGGTATGGAACAAAAAAAGGCTTTATTTGACATATAGTGGCGGTACACATTATTGCCTGAAGAAGCGTAAGTACAACTGGCAGATGTTCTCTAGTATGGGATATGCCCTCCCCTTGCTGCAATTATTGCTTGGCATCGTCTCTCCATGCTAAGCACCAGATTATCCAGGAGTTCTTGGGGTAAACGTCTCCATTCCTCCTTTAACGCATCTTTCAGCTGATGGGTGTTACCAGGAGGATACTGTCGTGTCGCAAGACGTCTCCCTAATGCATCCCACACATGCTCTATGGGATTTAGATCTGGAGAGTAAGCTGGCCAATTCATTCGTCTGATATCTTCACTTTCCAGTAACTCTTGAACATTAGCAGTACGGTGTGGCCGTGCATTGTCATCCATAAAAATGAAGTCTGGTCCAATGGCCCCTCGAAACAGACGCACGTGGGGTAGGATTACCTCATTGCAGTAGCGATCTCCAGTTACAGAACCTCGGTCGAAGATCTGAAGCTCAGTCCGCCCGTTCAACATAATGCCACCCCAGACGAGAACTCCAGGACCACCGTAACGATCTCTTTCCACGATGTTATTGGGATGAAATCGAGCTCCAACCTCTCTCTAGATCAACTGACGTAGAGAATCGCTTGTAGCACTAAAACGACTCTCATCTGTGAAGAGGACACGACTCCATTGATGAGGTGTCCAGGTTTCGTGTTCTCTGCACCACTCTAAACGGTGCCGCCGATGGCTAACTTTTAAAGGTATGCAGCGTTCAGGACGTCTAGCAAATAAGCCACCTTTGTGAAGGCGTCTGGCCACTGTAAATCTTGATACTTGTCGTCCTGTGGCTGTGCACAGTTGCTGAGATATGGCGCTCGCTGACTGAAAACGGTTTCTTTTCGCCTGTACGACAATGTAACGGTCATCTGTTGGTGTTGTTTTCCTTGGACGGCCACCACCAACCTTCCGAACAGCTGTACCAGTAGTTTTAAAGACATTCCAAGCACGAGAAACAACACTTTTGTTGATCCCGAACTCTTCGGCGACACTGGTCACACTACGCCCCTCTTCAAGCTTCCCAATCATTCTTCCTCGAGTAAAGTCGTCTAAATGATTTCTTGAAGACGTGTTTCACAAAACAAATCACTTGCACTTGCAGCGAATGTCTTTAACTACGGTGCTCTTCATCCTTTTATCACAGCTTTGACCTGCGCGCGCCGACCCACAAGGTTTACGTACACTTACATCACCTACGACGTTTTATTTCTAAAATTTGCATACAAGTAGTCTTTCTACTGAATTACGTGCATATTATACTGCAATTTCATGGCTATCTTATACTTTGTTGGGGAGCTGTGGCCGAAAAACCACTTGTTGCTTAAGTTTTGCACACCAGTGTAATATAGAAACTATTTTTGTAAAAAAAATTTGCAAAACACAAAATTCTTTTTAAAACAAGTATATCGAAATTTTTTAAAAGTTGTACATTAATTCAGAATCTTAACGTCACCCATCGAAGGACTATCTATAAATTTTCGTATTTCAAAACCATTTCCCATTAGTTTTTTTTAAGAATTGATTACAATTTGAAAAAATTTACAAAAAAAAGAGAAAAAAAGAAATTGTTGAAAATGTAATTTTTTAATCTTAAAATGACGTAAATTTTTTTCAAAGTAATTTCTTTTGAAGTTTCTGTGGTGAATAAAAATCCAAAAAATTTCTAATTTCTCATATTTTTAATCCACTGATGTCGTCAAACAATTATTTCATTTATTCGAAAAAACTACTTTTCTTGCATCCATTCGATTGACTTATGCCTGCTTTTAGGCATCGTTAAACAACTATTTTGAAACAGATGAAAGTTTTCTGAAAAGATATATATTAAATTAAACTGAAATTTTTTAAAAAGTCGTTGTAGAATAATTTTAAGCTATAGCTTTAATTTTAATGCGTTTAAAGTTTTTTTAAAAATAAGATAAATTGCACAAAAATGAAATTCGTGCCATTAAAATAGTAAAATTTTGTAAATTTAAAAATAATTTTTTCGAAGTATTTGCCTCTGACGTTACCATTGAAAAAAGACAAAATTTGATAAACTTTTAATTAATTGAATCTTAAATCAATATTTGAATCTTGGAAAGTTTACGCTGTTCATTCTTTCTTTTGTCTTAACTAATAAGTGTGCAAAATTTGACTAAACTCGATCCAAGTGTTTAAATGAAGATGTGAAACATGCATCCATACTTATATACATACTGACGATGGTTTTTAATTATTTTAAGATATGATTTACACGATAAAAGACATCGATGCCTTCAACTTATTTACACAGAAATAGATTTTAACGATAAATTTTAAAAAATAGAGATTTGAAATCAAAGAAACTTCTAAAAACGTTTTTTCACCAATAATTATGACTTCTATAAATTTGTAATATTAATATTTATAAATAGTACATAAATATTTCTCTTTCATGCTTTTTTGATTGGTAAAGTGTAAATAACAAAAATGCATGTCAGATCAAATAGATTACGCTTATTTAAAATAATTACATAAATTATAATTATTTATAATTTGAATGCAATACGCAAGAAAGCTAAAGTTTTGTTTGCATACTTAATAATTTCCCTATGTCACTTTCCTTGGTCGCACGGACTCATTCATGTAATAGTCCGTTTCATTAATATATGAAGCCTTATTTTTGCTTAACTTTGATTGGCTCACTGATGTACACGATGAAAGCGTCAAGATAGAAGCTTCGATACTTCCCAATGCAATGAAAAAGGAAAAAGCAATACCAAAAAATTTAAATAAAACATACATATGGCTACCAATCATGCATCAGTTGTTGCTTCACAACTGATGCACATTGTGAAGCAACAACTGATGCACGTTTCACATCTGAATTGAAATGGGCTCTCTATGGCATGGATGTTGCCCGTAAGACCAAGAGAAATCACAAAAGGTGACTAATGCCTGCACAAACTTATATTTTAAGTTCTATCTGTATCGACCTTAATTTTTTTCTTCCTCTCATGGCTTGTAAGGAAAGTACAACCATTTTTTATCGGTGAAATAATTTTGGATAACTGTATCTAATTTGAAATAAAAATAGAAATTTTAAACT
Source organism: Argiope argentata (assembly GCA_026289955.1). NCBI lineage: Eukaryota > Metazoa > Arthropoda > Arachnida > Araneae > Araneidae > Argiope > Argiope argentata. The sequence goes on from JAOUZG010050832.1 coordinate 405,464, forward strand.
CAAAAGTCTTTTTTGTTTTATAATATTTTAAATAATATTTTAACTTATTTAATATTTGACCATTTAATATTTAATATTTAACCATTTAATATTTAATATTTAACCATTTAATATTTAGTATTTAACCATTTAATATTTAGTATTTAACCATTTAATATTTA